>JASTWK010001041.1:0-54511 GCA_030770225.1 Temnothorax unifasciatus | reverse complement strand
CTGAAGGTCCCCTTGTTAGTAAAGAAAATGCTGCTTATTTACATACGGACATAGACACTGAAAATTTAGAAGAACATATTATGAGACCTGCTACATGGAGAAATAATAACGTACAGTTACGCAACTTGGAAGTTGTAAATATAAGACCAAGTACAAATGCATTCATATTTGCAATGTGTTTAAAGAATACTTTAATACTGTGGGCAGAGTTGAATGGCAGAAATTTATGATATAATTTTGCATGTGTAAAAATATATATATTTTATATTTCCTTGTAACACAATATATTGTAACACTGTAATTAATATTTATGCATCCAGTATATGCATTTAATATTTGCATTATAATATTATATTTTAATTAGCGCTTTTATATTCTTGTATTTTTTATTAGGTACAGTCATTTGGTTGTAAAAGAAGAGGTTACCTGGAAAGTTTTCCGGGAGTTTTGAAAATGGGTAATTTTATATATTTCGATGTGCTCTTTCCGAATTTCAACTTTGCCACCTCGTATCTTTGCCGCTCGCGCCGCCGTATTGGAAAAATGGCGCCTAAAAGCAGTTTTTTGACAATATCTCCTTTCCGACTCATTCCACGATAAAATCATTTATATACAAAATAAAACTAGAGAAAATTTCCTACAATTATGTAATAACCTTTTTTTCCGTAAAATTAGTTTTGGCATACACTGTAAAAAATTTTCGTGTAAAATTACAACTATTAGAATGAGTAATTTTGAGACTTACTATTATAGGTGTAAATTTACTTATATAAGTAAAATTCCTGCTTGTAAGTAAATTTATTTTCTTGAACAGTAATTAAAATAATCGCGTATGTAAAGTTAAAGGTAAATTTACAAAACGTTTATGTAATAATATTTCTTTTCTTTGTAATATTCTAAATTAAAATGTTAGATTTACAAAAGTAGATAAATGTACAGAAATGTTTATGTATTAATACTTACCTGTGCTTGTATTTAAATAAATTCTAACATAAAATTTGAAATTTAGAGACTATAAATTTACTAATACGTTTCGTAATATTGTTTTACGTATTTTTAATATTGCGGTTTTGAAGTATAAAATTCACAATCTAGGATAGACCGAGGCGAATCGGATCACAGGGCGAATCGGATCAAAGTAAGAGTTGAGATCATATTTGTTACATTCATCAATATATCTAACCATGTAGAATACAAATAATTATTATTTGTATTTTACATAGTTAGATATATTAATGAATGTAACAAATACAATCTCAATTCTTACTTTGATCCGATTCGCCCTATGATTCGATTCGCCTCGGTCTACCTTATGCCAAAAACATATTTTTATTTTGAAAATATTAACATTATTAACATGTAAACCTTAAAATGATATACATAATATTAAACCTTAAAATGATATACATAATATTAAACCTTAAAATGATATACATAATATTAAACAAATATAAGTTACTGGTCTCAATAGATTTTATATTCAATTAGATAAAAAATTGTTTAAATTTAAGACGATAAAATGTTTCTAAGAAAATTATCATTACTTCTGTAAAACAATGATTATTAATTATAATAAAGTTTTTAATTAGTTAATTGTATTAATTTCGTATTAATTTCATTTTTGTACACAAATATTTAATTAATATTCAATTAATATTTAACTAAAACAAATAAAATTAAAAATAATAATTATTGTTTTATATATAACCGACAGTTTATAATTTTATTATAAGAATTTTTTCGTCTAGAATTTAAACAATTATTTTTTTAATTAAATAAAATAGATGCAAAAATAATTTATCTTTGTTTTATGCTATGTAATGTGATGATATAAGTATTGTGATAATATGAGCATGTATCTTACATTTATTTAAGTAACCCAATCAGCAATATTCTTTAAACATTTTTAAAATATTTAATAAATATATATTTATTAAATATATATATATTTCAAAAAAGTTTAAAAATATGATCTACTGATTGGAAAGGTGCAAATTTAATAGTGCAAACATATACGTAGACATATGTAGCCGTACTTGTAATAACAGTAGCCAATGATTTGGACCAAAAACAAAATAAAGTTTATTACAATTTTGTGTTACATAAAAATAATACTTATTACAGATATCGCAAAGTATTTAAGTCAGTCATATAAAATACAATGTAGAAACTAAAAATATAAACTTTAAATGATTCGCTTTATTATATATATATGTAATTAATATGAGAGTTAATAAAAGAATTAGGTTATCAATTTTAATTTTGTTTTATAACGTATAACCTGTTTTAATTAAGAACTTGTATTTTTGCGTGTTTATATTGTAATTTATATAAATATTTATGCACAACGCATAAATCGAAAAAAAAGTTGGTTTTAATACAATAGTACAAATATGATTGTACTATTGTTATAAAATTATTCCGTGTACATGATGTACAAAAATAAAAAAAATATATATATATTATCAGTAGATATATATCTATAATAAAGAGGCATAACATTTCATATGCATAAAAAGACATGAGATATAACATTATATATAAATAAATGTACAATATAATTTTGCCTCTTTATTGTAGATATATATCTATTGATAAATTGTATCTCGTATATAATATATAATATCGCGATATCGCGAACAATATTATTATAATATAGTCAAATAACTTTAATAAGAAATAACTTTAATAATAATGAAAGTAACAAAGTAACTTATCCGACGTTCCGAATGAATCCGACGTTCCGTTATTTTACATCTACATCTTCAATGTCTCTTAGTTTATTGAAAAGTGAAAGTACCTTCCGCTTGGTTGATGCCTTAAGAGATTTTGATCCATAGGAGGGATGAATATTTAACAAATATTTTTGTAGGAATTCTAGAGTACATGCGCAACTTGTTGGATATTCCATATTAAAAATGAAATAAGAAGATATTAGCATTTCTAATGCTTCATAAAAGCTGTATGTCCTTTCAATCTGTGATTGCTCTATAAATAAATAAAATGTAGAACATGTCGTATCATCTGTAACAAAGTCATGAAAACGTAAAAATTAGAGAAACTTTTAATGTTGAATAATTATGAAATAAACGTTTATAAATTATAAATCTTCAATGTAGAATAGTTATAAAATAAAAAACATACCTAAAATAACAATGCATGGTGCAGAAATAGGCGCACTTAAATCTTCCAAAAGTGTACCTTCCTAGGAAATAGATAAATTTTAGTTAAAGTTTTAAAAGTTATGTCTGTATGATTTAAGAGAATATTGAAGGTTAAACGTACATATATATAACATATAATATATATGTACATATGAAATACGACAAGTATAACGCAATTGGTTAGTGACAATTGTCTACGTTATTAATATTTTAAAAATTTCGAAAAACGTCGATTTCAGCATTCTCTTAATACAAATAAATTTAATCTAAATAGCTTACAGGATATACTTTAAAAAGTACGCTAAAATCTTCTTTAAAATGTCTCATGATTATCTTTGTTGCTTTCAATTGTACTGAATCAGTTGAATTCATAATATCTTTGTATTTCTTAATACGCCCATAAGATAATATTTTTCCTTCTTTTTTTAACATGTTTTCTTCTAAAATACTTATAGAATGGCCCATTAATTTTTGGTAATGCCAGAACATGTATTCCTTTCGCAAAAGTATTGGCCATAAAGATTTTACATCTTGAATTGTTGGCGGTTTATGAACATTATTCAGGAACAATCTCTGAGCAGGATATGTTATTTCTAGATATGAAGAAATTTTATCTTTTTCGATATTGATTGTTGGAGAACCCTGTAGAGCAACTCGACGTAAAAATTGGACTTTGTCTTCAATCGTTTCTTCGGTTTCTGATTCAACATATTGCTCCGGTTGCCAATTGCTGCATCCAGCTTTGGCTGATAAAACTTTCCTTTGTTTCTTCAATGGTATATTCAACGTTTGACTTAAGCATCTTTTCATGTGTGGTCTATTAAGATAACTATTTCTATCGCGAAGTTTTAAATATAACGTATAAGTCCCATCTCCGAAACTTTCACCATTTTCATCCATATCTTTGAAAGTTTGAGGGTATTTATTGATAATCTTCTTAGCTATTATTTTAAAGGCTTTAGACGGAATAAATTGACTTAAATTTCTCATTTCCGAAATCGTGCGATTAACAACATTGTTTATTACGTGTTTGCTACGATTTCCTGTTTCCAATTCTTTGAGTACTGAAGACTCCAAGGCGCCCCAAGGTACATTAAAATTTGTCCACATTTCTTCATCATGTGCTTGAATTGTAGTATTTAATGGATTTATTGGCGATGAAGTATCTCTCGAAGTAGATGCAAATGAAGAGTCGGAGGTACATTCACTTATAGTCGTAATTAAGGACGGATTGTCTTCCAAATTAAGAACCATACTATGTATTTCTGTTCATTGGGCGATAACCAAGATTCTCCTTGTTGTAATAATATAAATGTTTCGCGAGAACAAAATTTTAAAACATCATCATCGTTTACAACTGTACCATCCTTTTCCATGACGAGAGTACAACCAATAATGCCGAGTTTGGTATTACTTTTTTTAATGAGCTCAGACAACATATTCTCAGATTCATTAAGTATAAGTGACGCTTTTTGTTGTCTATTAGCAGACCAAACTTTAAATAAAAACGTCATCTATAAAAACAAAAAAGATGTATATTTTAGGAGGAGCAATTAAAATATTTCAAGTTTATCTCTGAGAAAACATGTGTGTTAAATAAAACTATTTGCATTTAAAATATTTAAATTTAAAAAATCTTTGAGTCTTCACTTTATATCTCTAAAGTTCATCTTTCTAACATCCCGTTTTTTCTCCTTAACAACTAAACTATAATTTTTATGTAAAAATATATATATATATTTTTTCAGAGATAACAATTAGTAATACTTGAAATGATCCACTGTTTGTATATATAATATTAATGTTTTGTGACGTTGCAGTTTCGCTGCACCGTGGCAGCGCCCCGCCGCCGTCACAAGGCGCGGGATTCGGTCATTGATACCTTTTTCGCGCCCGAGGACGATTTACCGAGTCAGAGCGAGAGATCTCCAGGGGCATAATTGTACTTGCGTTTCCGCGTTCTAATCCTTTTTTTTTGTATTTGGTAAAATTGCGTGGCGCCTCACCGAGCTGAGACCGGAGTTCCTGAGGAGCGGATTAAGGAGTACCGAATCAACCTGGAAGAATCGAGCGACGTATCGATTAACGCGGACGGACCACGGCGAAACTCGCAGGCCGGCGGGCGCAGGGGAGCGCGGAAGAAAGAGCGCGGCACGTAAAGCGTCGTCTACAATACATGGAGTAAGCGTGGAGTAAGAAGTAAGAGTAGGCGTAAGAGGGCTATTTTCGGTTTAAGAGAGCTGGCGTAAGGGCGTAAGCGAAATAAATTAATTTTATTTCTTACTCCTACTCTTACTCTTACACTTACGCTTGGCCAATCAGGACACAACAGACTATAAATGCTTACTCCTGCCTGCTCTTACTCCTTACTCCACGCTTACTCCGTTTATTGTAGACGACGCTTAATACGGCGACGGACGGACCCCTCGAGGCAGGGCCCCGGGACGCCGGGGCGGAATAAACATCGCCTGCCCTCCGCACCTGTGAAAGGGATTCCGGGACGGATGGCCACCGTTCCCGGACATAACGAGAAGAGCGGGGACGTCAACGTCTTGCCCGACCGGGAAGGATCCCGGCGAAATTACCGTGCGCGCGAGAAACGAGAGCGCCCTGCGGGAGCAGGATTGTCGGCCCTGTGCAAGGATCCGCCGCGAGCTTGCGGGCTCGCCCCTAATTGGTCCGCGCGATAGCGTCGAGCGGCTGCGTGCGCCCGGGGTGGGGCGCGCAATCGATTCCGCGATCGAGCGAAATTTCGGGATCACTCGTAAATCGTCCTCGATAGCAGCCGTACGTTGAGCACTTGTCGCGGCATTGATCGAACATTCTGACGATTCCCGGTATCTGTTCCGGCCTTGGAGTGACGGCGAGGAGCCTCAAGAGAGAGAGACCCACGGTGAGGTTGCCTCGTTATTCGTTTCGATAATGTAAAGCCACGATACCGCCCTCCGGGTCGCGCTCGCTTGACATCACTTTCGGTAACCGGCGGCATGCGCCGACAAAGAGTTCATTAGGCGATTGATATCGAGAGCGAGGGGCCTTGGAATGGTATCGCGGCCGCGGGATTATGATCGAGTCGCGGAAAAGCTCCTGGAGATCGCGGTAGATTGTTGCGTGGTAATTCGCCGGTCGGGACGTAGATCGTACACGCGGTAATGGCCGCGTCTAGAATGTTCGCCTATTTCGCGTGCCGAGATTTTTCGCGTTGAAGTGATCGCGTCCGACGGCGCTCGCGCCTGGATATTTCGCGTTGGATTGTAATTCGCCTTCGGTTATTTTTCGCGTTAGATTTGGTGCGTTACGTTATGATTCGCGTCGGATCGTATTGCGTTCCGTGAGATTCGCGGTACCATTGCTTATGGTCGCGTCGCTATTGTCTCTCGCGTGGTGGCTCGCGGAATCCTGTACTTTCGCGTTAGCTACGGTATTGTGCGTCGTGATATCGCGTGCGTCCGATTAAGATTCGCGTTAGATTAAGACTTGCGTTAGATTAAGATCCGCGTTAGATTACGACTTGCTTTAGATTAAGACTCGCGTTAGATTGCGATATTTGTGTTAGGCTAAACACTCGCGTAAAAATTCAGAATTATCTGGCGACAGAACTTCGGCACGGCTCGAGACGTGGTATTCACGCGCTTCGGACGTGGCAACCGGCTATTTCGCGTTCCTTCGCGTTCCATATACTCTGATTTCGCGTTACTCCTGTTCTTAACGGCACTATTATTTCGCGTTACTCCGGTTCGTCATATTCGGCTGTGTCTTGCGTCGACCAGCCCCGTTAGCGAGAAGTTTAATTACCAGTAATTTTTCGGATTCGAAACCTATGAAATTTTCTGTTATCTTGACGCCCACGCTTCTAGCGTTGTTAAATTTCTTTTCTGGCGTCCGCGTTATTACTCCTTTACTTGATTATAACCGAATAATGGCAGCTGACTGGCACCTATCCTGCCTGAGAGTTAACTCAGAATAAACCTTGTTATATTTTCTTTTAATGATCTGAGTATTGATTAGCGTGTCACTCTGCCGAATAGAGCGCTGCCCTCTCCTTAACCCCGCCCACACTCCTTAGCCGAGCTGGCCGATCTCTCACACGCCGAATTAATTTGGTTTGGCGTTACCGTCGGTGGATTTTTCGTTTCGGGATTCTTAGTGGACGCGAGTTCCGCGTCTGGCGCCCAATACAATTTCGCGTTAAGTTTCGGCCCGTGTGAGAGACTCGTCGGAGAGGCCTTCCACCTTTCTCTCCTTTCCCCTTTTGATCCGGCACACGCCCCGGAGCGATCCGGGGGTGAAAAAGCCGTGACAGTTTATAATATTATTTATAATATTAATTTATATTATATTTAAGTATAATTTATAATACAATATTATTTATTGCACACATGTTTTTTCAAAGATAAATAATATACATAATATACATATAATTAATAATATATATATATATATAGATATATATACATGATATACTCAATCATTACTTACACAATTCCATTTTATGAATCGAGAGGTATATATTTGAGGATATAAATGAGAATAGAGTTTAAACGAGTTTCAAGGACTGGATGTGGTGCTAGTAAGGAGGAGTATGGAAATAAAGAGATTCGGTCGACATTACGTTTTTCATTTTTAAACTCAAATCGTTCATATACACCAAAATCTTGATTATATATTATTTCCATCATAGTACCCACAAAATATACGTTCGTATAACAATCATTAATTAAAATAAATTTGATTTTGCACAAGACAAAATAATCAAAACAGCTTTTTCCTATGCAGATACACATATCTGTTTTATACGTAATGCTTCTAAAGGTTATTTGTGAGGCTATATATTTAAAATTTTCATTTCTCTTATGGTGGAAATAATCTGTTATAACACAGGAAATATTGTTATCAAAGTTTCTTGAAAAATACTCTTCTACATTATCTGCTGTTACCAAAGTGCGATATGTATCTTTGTAATGTAAACTTTGTGAAATTTGATGCTTCTGTGATAATAATTTTGTAACATTTTTAAAATTTTGTAAATGTTTAATTATATTTTTAAAATATCTGTGCTTACTCTCGAATCGCAAAGTCCATAAATGTTTTAATGGGCCAAAAAATAAAGTTAATGAAGGATAGTGAGAAATGTAATGATGTTTTGGCCTCATTTTGATATCTGGAAAACATTTCGATCTTAGTAATAAATATTCATTAATTTTTTCACGTAATAATATAACCTGATCGGTGGATAAAGCACAAGCTAATATTAAAAAACAAATTTCACGAAGATGTAGTACTAATAACCATATATCATTTTTAGTATCTTTAATTAAATCGAAGATAGCTAAAGAAAATATTAATATCAATCTTTTAACTTGACTTGCGGTACCTATAATCTTGTACGAATCCTTTATAGGAGGAATGCTAATAGCTGTATTTTCGTTAAGAAATTTGACTTTTTCAAGTCTAGAATTTAGTAACTCGTAATTAAACCAATGCTCTCTAACAAAATATTTTATGCAATACATTAGATCGTAAGGAACAATACCTTCTAAAAGATCATGAGCAATGCACGGAGGCAAACCTGGATTACATACGTGAAAATGACTTTATTAAGAAGTGAATTTTGTTTTATGCCTTTTATAATTTTCATTTCTTTTTCCGCTTGTTTTACATTTAAGTCATAGTTGTGTTGATTCCTATTTGCAATTGTACATACATTTTTCAATTCATTTTTATTGACATCGCAAAAACGACAAAAATATTCGGAAGAAGAAAAGTTTTCAGTGAAACCTCCTATTTGGTGACTACCTAAATTGTCGCCTAACATTGCTATAAGAGTACCAGTAATATTAATAGTTTTATCACAAACAGAAATATTTATTCCATCTTTCTCTAGAGTTTGTAAATCATTTATTAAAATCTCCAGTATCTTGTTCCAACCGAAAAATGTAACATGTTTCTCATAACACAGAAGAACAAGCTGTATTTGCTGAACTTTTGATCTAAGATAAGCAGGTAAATTTCCAAGTACCATGTATACACCGATAAGTTTAAATTTTTTTTTAGATGTTCCTAATGGATTACATATTTCAAAAGCATCTTGATATATCATAATTTGTAAAGCACTTTTGTTAGTATTAAAGAAATCATTTTTTTTAATTATATCACCACTTTGTATATCGTGAAGTACATTATCATTACAGTCATTACGAGATTTTAAACAGAAAGCTCGAACATCATCATTTTTTAACAATATGTCTAAAGTTTGTAAAATTGGGACATAATGATAATAGCTTCGTTTGTGTTTGTTATCAAATCCTAAGTTTATTTGTATGGGCATCACAATATGAAATTTTGTTTTAAAATATTTGTTTCTTGAATACGTGTTTCTAAGACAGCCACTTGTAGAGTCATGAATATTTTTAAAAGGAGAATAGCTACGTTCAAACATATCCTTAATTTTCTCTTTAATATCATTCTGTAGATCACTCTTATTTAAACTAGTAATAAAGTCTTGATGTGAAAATTCAATTACAGATGTAATAGCATTTATTACAGCTTGTAACGCATGTTTCGTTAAAAAATATTTTGTACTTAAATCGAAATATAACTTTGATATAATACTTCCATAATCTATCGCATCATCACAAGTTTTATTAAGAAAATCGCTGTTATTCGTATCAAAATTTAATTCCATCTGACTATCATTACTATTAATCATATGATTGTTATTATCCATGTAATTATTATTACAGGTATACTGTTTATGGAAATTAAGTTTTGAATGATATCTACATATATGTACTGCATAGGTACTAACTGATTTAAAAATAGTTTTATGAGAACATGTTGGAAACCCACAATAAATTCCAATTTTACTTTCTCTTATATGACGGTACAAATGTTTAGTAAAATTTTCTCTATTTGTAAAGCAAGCTTTGCAATTTTTTTCTTTACAATGATATATTTGTGTATTATATGTACTACATGTTGTATGCCATCTAAAAACATGCTTTTGAAAATTTAAATATTTGTTAAATTGTTTTCCGCAATTTTTATATACACAAATTATTCTTAAATCTGGCATGTTTTTATGTAAAATTTGATGTTTATTATACGAAAGTATAGAAAAAAACATGTGTTGACACATTTGGCACTTTGACATTATTATAGAGTTATTAATTATATTAATGAAATAGATAAAAGAAGGAACTAAAGGTAAAAAGGAAGTGGAAAAAATGCTAATTTTTCAGATCCAAAAAAACTGCAACAATAGATACATAATTTTATACTAAATAATATATTATAAGAGTCCTTAACTCTTACATAAGCTTACATAATGTAATACTTACGTTTTCGTAAATTTCTCCAATCTTTTTTTCTTCAATTTCTCAGTGTTTATTCTAGATTATATTCAGATTATTTCCAGATAAAAGTTATAATTATTTATAATCTGCTGTTTATGTGACAAATTTCCTTGTGATTTCTCTCTCGTATACGGCTTTCCCTAAAATGTGTTTGTTATATTAGACATGCATACTTTTTTCACGTTTCTTGAAATGAAATTATATTTGAAAAATAGCTAAATAGCCCAGATGTCCAAGAAATATCTTATTGTTAAAGACATTCCTATATTTTAAGTACGTTCCTTGCAGTGCGATTCTATAATTCGTTACGCCAAAAATGCTTCGAAACGTTTCTCTTCTCCTTCTATCTTTATTGAAAGAAAGGAGAAGAAGAATGTTTCAAGACATTTACAGTATCAAATTGACTGTAAAGTCATATCTACTATATTATATATTACAACAACAATGTAATGATAACGATGACTTGTAACAAGTTACAGATTCACACCGCGGTCACTGTAAAAAATTTATGTAAAATTACACCTATTATAGTGGGTAATTTTGAACCCTAAAACTGTAAATTTACAACTAAAACTGTGAATTTACAACTAAAAACTGTGAATTTACATAAATTTTTTACAATGTGAGCCTATTCTGTAATTCATAACGACAGTGCATTATCGTTATAATATCGTTATAATATCGTTGCGCAGTATTTTTACTGTATGAAAAAACTGCGCTACGACATTATAATGATGACGAACTGTCGTTAAGATTTACAGGCCTACAGGATATCCTAAAATGTCCCTTAGAAAGGAGGATGTACATGTCAGGCATAAATCCAAAAAAACTTATAAATTAAGTATATGTGTTATTAATATTTATCATTAATATCCACGGCACAAAAAGAAATGTTGTCTTACGTAGCTAGTGATCACGTGTGTTCTTGTCTGAACACGAACACTGAGAAGTCTTGGACACGAATGCGCATACAGCACAACACCACGTTTCTGGCTTTTGCCAAACACTGCGTTCACCTTCACGTGCCTCGACGCATACAATCCACAAGATAAAAAACAATCGTCGGCGTTGGTGACTACTCGCTAAATAACCGCCAGTCGCAGCTTTCTTCTTTGTGCCCAGGCTGGAAAACTCACCAGCGCTGTCAACTTTTCACGAACAAACATCTATCACAGGCTAGTGTGATAAAAATAAGCGCGCACGTCAAATTATTACCACTCATACAATTACTTCAGTATTCGTGTAACTTCACTTTTTTATGTAAAAATTCAATTATGATATGTACATATCATCATTATATTATTATATTACGTAATATTACAAAAGTTACTTAAACTCATGGAAATATAATATCATTTAGTAATTTTTTACTAAATATGAAGGTATATTTACATAATGAGTGATAAAGATACTTTTTTTTAATAATAGTACGCAATTTTATAATTTTCCGCTATTAATTGTGTAATTTTTACACTTATTATTTGTGTAATTTTACTTAGATTTTTTACAGTGTACGAGCGCCGCAAAGTGTAGTTCAACACGCGTTTTGGCCTAAAAACTCATTTCCACACCACCTTGAGGTAGAGTAAGCGGCGCGTTTTTTTTACCGTGGTAAAAATCCCCAGTAGGCCTAGTCCACATGCAATTCACTATTCTAAAATTTAGCGCATTCTTCTTCGCTTTGCTGTTCTTGATGGACCAGGTGTTGCGAGTTCATCGTTATTAGTACTGATCGAAACGTCACAGACCGAAATTTCTTCCACATCATCCGCGATGGGATTATCAGTTTCATCGCAATCTTCTTCGTTCTCGATTTCATCATACGTTTGCTCGAAAATAGTCTCCGTTTCTTCCTCTTCGTCGCTATCTTGTGATGGAACTTGCGAGTTATCACAGGTACCACTACAATTCGTGGATATAACGGAGCACTTTAACCCAGCCTTTCTGCATTCACAGGCTTTCTGACATCTTTTTTTGCATTTGCAAGAAATAAGTTTTAACAATTGCTTTCCGGAGCTGGGGGCTCGAGTGTGGTGACAGGAATTAGCCCGTTCTTGTTTTTTTTTTCATCCCCATTGCTCTGCATTTTGTTCATTCCCATACCACTGCTGAACCTGGTGATAGGTTCGGAACGAATGTTGTCGTGCTGCTGCTTCTGTTGGTGGTAGCGACGCAATATTAAATTTACTTTTATATGCTGATGTTTTGAAGCATGCATATCTATAGTTGTTTAAAGATATTTTATTTATACATATTTTTTTTACGTTTCAAATTACTGTAACTGTATAATTCAAGAAGGAAGCGTTCTCCAGCTTTAGCAATGACCTCTGGATCAGCATTTGGATTTTTGAACACCTGGATTACCTCCTTTAAATCTGGATTTTTTCGGAGTACCTTAATAAATTTCATTTTTCCTTGATTAAATAATGCTGATGTTGTATCACAGTCACTGAAGGCATGCAAAAATAAAATATGATCTGCGGCTGTTTTATCTATGATACTTTTTATTGAGTATATTTGTTGCGAAATTTTTCCTTTTCCTGGTTTAAGAATATATATGTTTGAACGCGTAGATAGAGCCGTCAAAAGAATAAGAAGATCTACATCTTCGCCGACAATTATTACGAAATCAAATGCCGATGAAACGCTTATTGCGGTATTGATTATTAGCGTGTCCGCATCTTCCGTGGCTTGTTTGACCATGAAGTTCTCAGCTTTAAATTTTGTCTTCAACATTCCAATGAGACGGTTCTTGTTTGCATCATTGCCCAGGAATTTACTTTGTGACACAGTTAGGATCATTGTCTCGTCAAAAAGTATGTCTACTGAAGCAGTTTTTCGTGATCGTCGGGATCGCTCCGCATATTTGGTACTACGGTTTGCTACATCTTCCGGATATCCGTCAAATACGATAATGGCATTGGATGTATAGTTCGATCGAACGTAGGTAACATATTTATTGCAAATGGATGAAAACGATTCACCGCGATGCCAAATGACTCGGTGTAATAAGTATCCTCCGTCAATGATATACATCGTATTTTCAAAATTTATATTTCCAGAATGTTGCTTAAATGCCTTATACATAGATTTAGTACATTTGCGCATGCCTTCGTCATGCGCAAAGGGATAATGGAAATGGAGCAAGTTCGTACGTAAGGAAATTTTCAAGTTCCTTTTCAGATTCTTTTGCAATGCACATTCTTTGGAAAATTAATAAAGGATTAATCGGGACAATGTCGTCTTCTATACGGATGCCTGCATTCATAACACCAAGTGATTTTATTCGGTCATTCCGTTTGAATTTTACAGTTGTGACGTGACATTTGTCGCGTCCCTTGCTCCGACGGTAGCTCGACCGAGAGGGACGTCAAGGGTGGTGCCTCCGCCCGAGACGGGGCGGAGAGCTAGCGTAAAGTTAGGTTAACTTGTCTGCGAGATTTCAGGTTTTCGAGAAGGTGCAGAGCAGATGGCCCGGAAATTATGAACGGCGTAAAGCCGCAACGCAGGAATATTACAGGTGGACAGCCCGGGACTTACCGAGGACGGACGGCCGACGGGCGGGTCACGCCGGGGCCCTAGCCAGGGCCAGCGAAAACGGAGCACGTAGCCGCGACGACGTACCGGCCCGAGAGCGGGGGAGACCGCAACGGGGGACGCCCCGACGAAGGTCCCCGAGAACGACACGTTACCACTACCGGAGTTTCGCCGCCGGTCGACAAGCCATGGCCCGTCCAGCCTGGCCGTCGACGAACCGGCCCACGAGTCGCGGCCTGGACAGCCGGACTCGAAGCGGATTTGAAGCCCGCCGGTAGGTGGAGGCGGAAGCAAGAGGCGCCGGAACCGGGCGCCGCGATCGCATAGGGCGCAGCAGTGGTCGGGCGCGGCGATCGGCAGCAGCAGGAAGTTGGCAACCCTGGCGCGCGGGAGCGCGGTCTCGGCGTGGTCCCGTCGGGCCGGCGAGCGGGCACTGTCGTGCGAGCCGCCATAGAGGTACCACCGGCTTTTTGGGACGACGAGCTGACGCCGAGTACACGAGCTATATTGTAAGGCCACTGCTCTAACACCTCCAAGTAAGACCGTCGCGATATCGAGGCCCTCCCGGGAGTCGTGTTGTCCCGCGAGAATGAGTAAAACCCGCTTGTAGAGTCTATCGAAAGAAATACCGCGGGAGGGCCCGGTCGAAATATAGAAATTGCCCGTTTCGGGAATCCGGAAGTGCGGCCGCCGACAGTCAGCGTTTCGTGTCTCGTCTGATTTCTGTACGAATTGTTCGTTTCTGTATGACGCGTCTGAGCGATGCCGCGTGAGATTTCGCTCGTATTGTGAGTTCGTTAATGCCGCGTACTGATTCGAGTGTATGTGTTTCGTGATCCGTTTAGTTTCCGTGCGATTGGGAGCGGTTGATTCCGCGATTTAGAATATCGTTAACAGGGAGACGCGCCGGGCGTAGTCGAGCCGTTTTGGGCGGGGTGCTCTTCGCACGACCGGGTACCGTATCATCGCGGGGCCGCCGCGCGAGCTCCGCGTGATCGCGTCGTGGCGTGCGGGGCATCGTTGCGTTTCGCATCGGGGACTTCGCGAGGTCGAGGGCGTGATGACCGAGGCCCATCGCGAGGTCAATTTATTGTTGGCGTGACACTGATGTATCGTTATCGTTTTCCGTAACTTGGCGTAATGTATCGTTTTGCGTGATGATGTACCGTGATCGTTTTGCGTAGCGTGGCGTAACGTTTCGCCTGAAATTCCGCGTATCGTTCTGAGACTTCGCGTTAAGAAATCGTTCTGTGATTCCGCGTTAATATATCGTCTGAAATTCTGCGTTAGAGTATCGTAATGTATCGTTCTGGGATTTCGCGTTAATGTATCGTCGGAGATTGAGATTCTGCGTTAATGTATCGTTCCGAAATTCCGCCTCAATGTATCGTCTTCGTTCCGCGTTATTGTATCACATTGCGTTAACGGGTCGCGCCGAGTGAGATAACCGACCCTTCTGCAGAGAACCACCTACTACCTTGTCCTCCTGTTTCTTTATTAAATATACTTTCTTGTTATAATTTGACTTTATTTTGTGCGTTGATTGCGCGGCGCTCCCTCTCCTCGCTCCAACCGAGACCCCGTGGTCTCATGAAAGAACGCACGACTAAGATGTTTTGCCGACTTCGTGTTTAAGCTTTAGCGTTAAAGTCTGAGTAAGGTGGTGTGGCCTTCTCCACACCTGGCGCCCAATATCGAGTTTTGTGAGAGTATTCGGTCGAGCTATCGTTAAGATCTGAGCTAATAATTACGTTCCGCGTTTTGAGATCTGGCAAAATAATTTGACGGCGCGCTTCCTCGCGGCGGGCGAGACCGGAGGTAGCCGGCGTCGTCGCACAGTATAGAAATCGCTGCCAATGATTTTAGAAATGCCAGCACTACCAACTTCTTGAGACATGTGACAGTTTATCTTTTCATCTCCGATAACTCCAGTGCTTATTGACATGATTTCCTTTAATTCTGGAAAAGGTGGATGGTTGCACAACCAATCCATCAGTTTTTTTACGTCGTCATTGTCACGATTAACCCGCGAACTTCTCATTTCGACATGCTGCTCGGAACTGGAAAAAGCTACATTGCAAAACTTTTCAACTTCGTCGCAAATATTGTGCAAGAATACCATTCCTAAAGTCCATTTGGAAAGTACGCTTTCCTTGACTCCTCGGTCATGAGTAAGGCCGCCAAGACATTTCATCGTCCTCATCAACGATTGTTCAATTGTCATATCTGACCACGTACCACACCAAAATTTGTCGGAACGTCTAATTGTGAAGTATCCTTTAGCTGTGAAAAGTTCGTATTCTTCAGCTGTCATTCTTTCCTTCAAATCAAGCATATCTTGCAAATATAAATGGCAAGATTTTGCATATAAGAAGTGGCCACTGGCATGAAAATAAGGCATCATTTTCTGGACAGTGTCAAGATGTAAATTCCAGTTGCCCATTCTTTCTGCCTCGATGAATTGTTTTACAAGTGTAACCATCCGGAAATATTGCACCCATAATTTCGCTGTAGCGCCACATTGTTCAAATTTAATCAGTTCATTCTCAAATTTCTGAGCAAGTTCTTTGTAGCATTCTTCCTGGTCCGCCACGAGTACCACTGACCTATCGAAATTGTATAAAATTCTTTCTAATTCTGCACTGAGATCGGGTGTTAAATCTATTGATTGTAGGACAATTTTAGCAATTGAAAGATGAGTCAGCATATGCGCTTTTACCGCACGTGAATACGCGTGCCCTGCCATAATTTTTTCAATTGAATTCAATGCGTAAATAGTGTTAAAGAGCTCTTTTAATCCGCTTCCAGTCATTATGTATCCGATAGATCCCATGAACGACATTAACAAATGGAATCCACCGAGTCTTACGACAACATTACTCAATTTGGAGTCCCCATCATATGAGGAAATGATTTCCCGCGCTTTGAAATACAGAGGCTGGTCAAATGTAACGAAACAAGTATGCTGGTGTAATGACTCACATTTTTCAGAAGCAGATAAGAGAGCAGTCAAAATTGTGTCGTAATCACTCGGTGGAGCATTAATGAAGGGCAAACATCCTACAAATGATTTTGCGAAGGGGTAATAGCCTCTGTCGCTTGTTCTATGAATCCACTCCATCCAGGTATGTTAGGCAGGTCAACCCATTTTCCATATAGCCACAATAAGTCCGAAACGGACGGCATAATCACTTCCGAAATCGCACGAATGCTACCGAGGTTTTGAATGTTTATTGTTTTCAAGCCCGTATCGTTTCTCTTCGTAAATGTTTTTAATGCAATGGTACCAAAACTACCTACGACTTTTGCAGACAGCATTTGCTTTAATCGTTGAATACTTTGATCGGGAGCGATAGCATTTCTAGGTGTTATACAATGGATACCGCCCATGGCATGAAAAGTGTTGTGACCATCTAATGTCTGCGTGTTGAAATCAGCGTTGTCGAAAACAAATTGCGAAAATGACTTATCATCGATATCCAACGGTGAGCGCATTATAGCTGAAACTTCAAACAGCATTGCTTCGGTGTACGAAGAGCAAAATCCGAGAGATGATAATGTATCTATTAATCGCCGAGATCCATACTTTTGAAACAAAAATGCTGCTACTCCGACCTGTAATGATGATATGAAAGATTTCGGCCTTGCTGCGGCAATTATAGAATGTGCGAGAGCAATGCTTTTTTTCTTCCATTTCTTAAGAGACGCACGTTTATTTTTCAAAATCACATCATCCAGAAAAATGTGTAAAGTTTCAGGTATATCTGACTCAACATCTTGAAAAAAAATTATCTGATGGAGAATAATGTTTTGTCTCGTAGACTCTAGAGCGAATATCTTCTATAACGATTGCTGCTGCTGTCTTTACAATACGCCGACGTTCTTCTGTCTTGTTATCACTTTTTTGGTTGTACCAAGCTTTCGTCAATAACTTAAACCCTGTATTTCGAAAACAAACCACAGGAGCCTTATTGGCAGTGACGGCAATTAAAATATCATCACCGTATTTTTTGAGGAGTTGTGCTTTCACCGTTTTTATGTGTGGACGGTAATCATCTTCAATTTTGGTCATCAGTTCGTCCAGAGAAAACTGACATTCTTCGGAATTCTGCTCGAGATAAGAATAAATGTACTGCATCGCAGTATCGATCTCGTTTGCATATGGACCTCTTTTTTTTTATTTCTTCAGTCGGTGGGGCTTGGCACAATTTTTTCATGCACGAATTGTGATATTGTGCATCGGCTGCGACCAAATCATTAACATGCTCGAGACGCTCAACAATCGCTCGACCCCAATCATCATTACGAGCTCGAGCAAGTTCTGAAATACTGTTTCTCATCGATAATTTACGTACGCTATACACAACATTACGATCGCACAAACGCGTCTGTTTTTGTTTTGCTATAAACTCTGCTGTTATCTCAGCAGCGCACAAAAGACAATGATTTCTGAATGAGAATGTTGGGCGCGTAGATCGCAGTTGTGGTTGAGTAGTCGTGGCATCGCTTCCTTTACGCAAAGATGCAGCGATTAACTTCTCATTATTGTATCGTTTTCGACATACATCGTGAACCACTATCGATCTTAGTCCCACCAAAAGTTTATCCTTTCTTTTAATACTTGACTTACGAAAAGTCTCCAATCCTTTTTCCTTCACTTCAATCACTTCATTTTCTTGCAATGGATTAGCACAAATAAAACAGTTTACTTTATTAGAAGCCATGGCTCTATAAATGCAAACGACACTGTGAAACGATAGACGTGTACTGATGACTCAGACTAAATATTTCTATTGAGCTCTGCCAGCAGATGTTTTGTAGAAGGAAGAGAAGGGGGCCCAACACAAAGGCGACGCATTTCTTTATACCTGCGGAGGACAGGCCATAGTAAGCCGGTTTTTCAACGCATAGTAAAATATTTATTGTTAGTATAGTATTTAGATTTAAGTTAATTTTATAATTCACAAATGTAATCAATTACAATTAAATGTCACGGGTTGGCGTAGATGTATAATGGTTTGCGGCGCTTGTACGCCAAAACTATTAATTTTACGAAAAAAAGGTTATTACATAAATTGTAGGAAATTTTCTCTAGTTTTATTTTGTATATAAATGTTTTTATCGTGGAATAAGTTGGAAAGGAGATATTGTCAAAAAACTGCTTTTAGGCGCCATTTTTCCATTACGGCGGCGCGAGCCGGTTGCTACTCGGTTGCTACTCTAACGTCGCAGCAATTCTATGGTACTTTGGGTTTGCTGTACATCAACCAACAATACATTTACCTGCAGATTATTTAAATAATTATTTTGAAGATGATTATGATGGTTCATCTGAATCAGATTCTGAACACTAAATCTCGTAATCTTTCAAATATATCTGAATATTTTTCATAAATGGTTGACGTAGTTAGTAAAAAAACAGAACAAAAATAAAAAGATGTGACTGCATATATGTGTATATACAGAAATTATAAAAAATATATATATATGTATGTAATAAAAAATATGTATTTAAATGTAATAAAAATATTATATACAATTTCATGATGCAAAATTCATTAAATGAAAATGTAGTGCTTGTTTTAAAACGTTTCACCTTTTATTAAACCGCTCAAACACAGTTACTTTAACAGACGTTTTAAACACATTATTATAGATTTTAAAATATTTCCCGTGGTTTCCTGGGTAAATGACTATTATTTCTTTCTTATTTCGACCTTAAATAAGGTGGAAAAAAATGTTTACAGGTTTCCCAGCGGGGCACAAAACGGCCATTTTTGGACCCCCTCCTTACCAAATGACTGTACTTAAACATAAAATAATAATACAAATATATAGAACATAAAAGTACCCAAGGAGCGCCAATGCGCGTATAATGCGCTTTGAATGTACATTAAACTTTGCATTAAATGCGGGTCGTAAATGCACATTTAAAGCGCATATTTGTCCCGCATTATATGCTCATTTAATGCACATTATGGCAGCGCATATTTGTCGCGCATTAAATACGCATTTAATGCACATTATGGCAGCGCATATCAAAAAGCACCTACGCTCATTGATCGAGTAGGCTCAATCAGACAATCAGTGAACTCTGTACTATAATGGAATGCTCACTGCAATGTTTAGAAGCTGAGGACAAAGAAAAAAGAGATAGGTTGGTCAGTGTCCGTTTCTTTCTCTGTTTAGATAGAGAAAGCTTCTAAACATTGCAGTGAGCATTCCATTATAGTACCGAGTTCACTGTGGACAACCAAAACTCCACTAGCTTGCTTACCCTATAGGAGATCTAAGGGTTTACACGTGTATCTATACGTTGATGCTTTAAACAGAAATAAAAACAAAGATAGTTAGTGGAATCATTTATTTATTTAAAATTCAATTTGTATAAAATTAATTCATATAAAATACTTAAAAACTAAAATAAAATTTTTATACTAAAAAAATTTTGTGCTAAGCAAGAGCTGTACATAATTGTTAATGATTAAATGGACAATTATAGCTGAAAATTATGGTTACTATGAGTAATACGTAGCTTATAACAAATCTTAGAACTTATCTTTGGAAAAAATTATCACTTGTAAAAGGCTTATCTGCTACCAATAAGAAAAAGAGACCTACTCTTATTCATTTTAATCACAAGTATAGGTAAACTTTTAGTCAAAACTATTAATATTAAAACTATGCTAATATGTGTATACGTGGTCTGTTTAAAAAGTAATAAGACTGAATTTTTTTCTCAACAACTGGTAACACTGTAAAAACGAGACTGTAGTAGATCGGAAGCTACATTCATACTCTACCTTCCGTTAAAATTTTAATTTGATAACATCAATACATGTGATTCTACAATCATTTGTATAACTGTATGATTGGGTGACGTGTCACGAAAATGGAACACAAGAAAATTGAGCATCGTTATGCAATCATATTCTGTGCCAAACTCCAGGACAATGTGATGAAAACATTTAAGAAATTGAAACAGACTTACAGAGATCAAGTTCTATCCCGGGCACAAGGCATTTTTAGATGGCGGTAAAATTGTGAAAATTAATCCCGTTCTGGACCACCAATGACATGAACAATTTGGTGATTCAAATTTAATTTAATTGCTCACCAATCATTCTCACTGTCAACTTTCTAAATGTTTTTCTGTCACGTTATCTTGAAATTTGACATAGAATTTGCTGTGTCAAACTTTACATAAGGCTGTTCGATTTTCTTGTATTCCATTTTCGTGACGCATCACCCAAACATACAGTTATACAGGTGACTGTAGAATCACATGTGTTAGTGTTATCAAATTAAAATTTAAATGAATGTAGCTCTCGATCTACTGCAGTCTCGTTTTTACAGTGTTACCAGTTGTTGAGAAAAAAAATCAGTTTCATTATTTTTTAAACAGACCACTTATTGCTGCTAGTCATAATTATCACAAAAACCACCAGCTTTAAAACAACATCAGTCAAAATTAAAATTAATTGGAATAACAAACATAACTTGTTAAAAAAATAAACTTTTCAATTAAAAAATACCAATCTGTGTAACTTTAAAATCTGCAAAATCAATCATCACTGTATTCATCGTCATTTTCTTCTTTATTCTGTTCTCTACTATTTTTCTCCTCTGAGGTAATGTTGTTCCTCAGCCATGTGCTTTTTGTTACCAAGGGCAATCTTGATGACTTGTACTTCAAGAGGACAGCATCTGAAAGTTTAAAGTTTAACTCGTATATAACCTTTATAAATTCACGGTCGGCACTTATCATAACGTGTTATGAATGTTTTTTGTACTGAATTTCTTTAGACATGACTTTTCCAAATTTAACCGATAATATATATGTTATTACACTTAAGCGGCCCAACCACGTCACGTACGAGTTTGGCTCGCAAAGTTCGGCTCGGCTCTGTTTCTATTTGTTCGTGGGTAAGATGTCACGAGCCGGACTCGGCGTCAAACGAGCCAAGTTCACACATTTTCCTTTCATGTGTGGTGAAAAATTCGAGTCCGACTCGCAAATCAAGCTCGCCGAGCCGGACTTGCGAGCTAAACTCGTACGTGGATGGGCCGTTTAACTGTAAATTCTAACCTTTTTTTTCAACCGGCTTCATGTCTGCTTTGATCAACTTAACTTCTTCTTTCTTTTTGGCACGTCTTCGGGAGAAGGTTAATGCGGCCAGCTGTTCGATGCAATAACCTATAAACCGCCGACTGATGAACGTTCTGTCGCAATGCCGCTAGACTGGCTGACTGGCTAGACATACAACGCGCGGCCCAACGGCCTGACGGCGTTTCTCCCCTCTACACACACACACAAGACGCATGCGTGATACGAGCCTCGATTCTCGAATTCATTCGTAAGAGAAACATATGCCAAAATTCTGATTTTCAGAAACGTTGCATTTGTTGATTGGTTAAAAGTTATGCGATAGCCAATCGACTTGCAACTTTTTTGTAAGAACAATTTAAGGTCCACAAGTCTGAAATCCTGATATTCCTGATGACTATAATATATATCTCAAAGTGTGTAAAATTGCAAAATATACAAAATTAAAAAAACTTAAAAATTTAAATGTTTTACAATGAGTCAAAAGCTACTCATTTAATTATTTTATAAAACCCGTCATTTATTTAACCAAATGCTTAATTTGCATTAATTACGCATTAAATACGCATTTGAATGCGCGCATTTTGAACACACAATTAATGTGGTTTTGGAGCCAATGCAATTATACGCGCATTAAAAGCACGTTATACGCGCATTGGCGCTCCTTGGGTACGCAAACATGTATAGAACATGAAGACATATATGTTACTTATTCAATATTTTCGTTCTCTACTAATGTAATATAATCTGACTTTGTAATTAGTTGAATTTCTTTAATAAAATATATTAAGTATAGAAAAAATACAATAACAAGAAAATATATTATTGTAACACAATATTTGTATTATTATATATGCATTCATAATTTTTATTATAATATTACATTTCAACTATTGTTCTTATATTACTTCTTTATTTATCAGGTACACTTGTTACCGTTACATTAACAAAATAAAATAATCTCACTTTTTCAACATAAAATAAAATGTACAGAACAAAAGTACGCAATCATGTCTAGAACATAACATACATTACTTATTCAATATTTTTGTTATCTATCAGTGCAGTAATCTCTCTTTGTAAGCAGTTGAACCGTTTTTGGTCCTTAAACTTGAGTAACTTACTTTGTAGATTTGTTACCGTTACATTAACATTAACAAAATAAAATAATCTCACTTTTTCAACATAAAATAAAATATACAAAACAAAAGTACGCAATCATGTATAGAACATAAAGAACTGTGACGTTGCAGTTTCGCTGCACCGTGGCAGCGCCCCGCCGCCGTCACAAGGCGCGGGATTTCGATAATTCGCGCCCGAGGACGATTTACCGAGTCAGAGCGAGAGATCTCCAGGGGCATAATTGTAATTGCGTTTTCGTATTCTAATCCCTTTTTTGTTGTTTTGTAACTTTGCGTGGCACCTCACCGAGCTGAGACCGGAGTTCCCGAGGAGCGGATTATGGAGTACAGGACAATACGGAAGGAATCGAGCGGCTTATCGATCAATGCGGACGGACCCTGGCGCGACTCGCAGGCCGGCGGGCGCAGGGGAGCGCGACAGGGAGCGCGCGCGGCACGTAATTCGGCGACGGACGGACCCGTCGAGGCAGGGCCCCGGGACGCCGGGGCGGAATAAACTTCGCCTGCCCTACGCACCTGTAAAAGGAGTTCCGGGACGGAGGGCCCCCGTTCCCGGACAGAACGAAAAGCGCGGGGACGTTAGCGTCTCGCCCGACCGGGAAGGATCCCGGCGAAATTACCGTGCCCACCGAGAAACTGGAAGCGCCCTGCGGGAGCAGGATTGTCGGCCCTGTGCAAGGATCCGCCGCGAGCTTACGGGCTCGCCCCTAATTGGTCCGCGCGATAGCGTCGAGCGGCGGCGTGCGCCCGGGGTGGGGCGCGCCATCGATTCCGCGATCGAGCGAAATTTCGGGAGCACTCGTAAATCGTCCTCGATAGCCGCTGTACGTCTGGATACTTGTCGCGATAATCTTCGAACATTCTCGATTTCCTTTGACGAGTTCTGACGCCTGTTCCGATCTCGGAGTGACGGCAAGGAGCCGCGGGAACGGAGGATCAACGGTGAGGTTGCCTCGATATTATTCTGGATCATGTAAAGCCACGATACCGCCCTCCGGGTCGCGCTCGCTCGAAATTACTTTCGGTAACCGGCGGCATGCGCCGACAAAGAGTTCATTAGGCGATTGATATCGAGAGCGAGGGGCCTTGGAATGGTATCGCGGCCGTGGGATTATTATCGGGCCGCGGAAGGCTTCTGGAGATCGCGGTAGATTATTACGTGGTAATTCGCCGGTCGGGACGTAGATCGTACACGCGGTAATGGCCGCGTCTAGAATGTTCGCCTATTTCGCGTGTCGAGATTTTTCGCGTTGAAGTGATCGCGTCCGACGGCGCTCGCGCCCGGATATTTCGCGTTGGATTGTAATTCGCCTTCGGTTATTGTTCGCGTTAGATTTGGTGCGTTACGTTATGATTCGCGTCGGATCGTTATTGCGTTCCGTGAGATTCGCGGTACCATTGCTTAGGGTCGCGTCGTTATTGTCTCTCGCGTGGTGGCTCGCGGAAATCCCGTACTTTCGCGTTAGCTACGGTATTGTGCGTCGTGATATCGCGTGCGTCCGATTAAGATTCGCGTTAGATTAAGACTGGCGTTAGATTAAGATTCGCGTTAGATTAAGACTCGCGTTAGATTAAGACTTGCGTTAGATTAAGACTCGCGTTAGATTACGATATTTGCGTTAGGCTAAACACTCGCGTAAAAATTCAGAATTATCTGGCGACCGAACTTCGGCACGGCTCGAGACGTGGTATTCACGCGCTTCGGGCGTGGCAACCGGCTATTTCGCGTTCCTTCGCGTTCCATATACTATGATTTCGCGTTACTCCAGTTCTTAACGGCACTATTATTTCGCGTCACTCCGGTTCGTCACATTCGGCTGTGTCTTGCGTCGACCAGCCCCGTTAGCGAGAAGTTTAATTACTAGTAGTTTTTCGGATTCGAAACTTATGAAATTTTCTGTTATCTTGACGCCCACGCTTCTAGCGTTGTTAATTTTCTTTTCTGGCGTCCGCGTTATTACTCCTTTACTTGATTATAACCGAATAATGGCAGCTGACTGGCACCTATCCTGCCTGAGAGTTAACTCAGAATAAACCTTGTTATATTTTCTTTTAATGATCTGAGTATTGATTAGCGTGTCACTCTGCCGAATAGAGCGCTGCCCTCTCCTTAACCCCGCCCACACTCCTTAGCCGAGCTGGCCGATCTCTCACACGCCGAATTAATTTGGTTTGGCGTTACCGTCGGTGGATTTTTCGTTTCGGGATTCTTAGTGGACGCGAGTTCCGCGTCTGGCGCCCAATACAATTTCGCGTTAAGTTTCGGCCCGTGTGAGAGACTCGTCGGAGAGGCCTTCCACCTTTCTCTCCTTTCCCCTTTTGATCCGGCACACGCCCCGGAGCGAACCGGGGGTGAAAAAGCCGTGACAGAACATACATTACTTATTCAATATTTTCGTTAACTATCAGTGAAATAATCTCTCTTTGTAAGAAGTTCATCCTTTTTTGATCCTTAATCTTGCGTAACTTCCTTTCTAGATATAATATCCAGTATTTTAATTCATCTTCCATTGCATCGCTTTTTGATATGGTTTGCATTGCATTTTTGGCTACTGACCAAAATTCATCTTTCGATTTTTCGTCGAATCTTCATTTAAGGATTCAAAGGACCCCGCACAAAACATATGGAAATTGGCTTTTGGTCGAATTGGCTGAAACTTAAATATGTTGTTATTCAAGTGATTCTGAAGAAATGTTTCCATAGGCCCAACCTTATCCTATGGACAGTTTTTGCGCTAGAAGCTCAGATATGAGCTATTTTTCTAATTTCTGTTTTAGCGAAATATTTGCATTCTACTGGTGTTTGTGTTATGTGTTACACGCACTTTCGCGAAGGTTCGTGTGAGCCAACGTGTAGATGTGTGTGTGTGTGTGTGTGTGTGTGTGTGTGTGTGTGTGTGTGTGTGTGTGTGTGTGTGTGTGTGTGTGCGCGCGTGTGCGCGCGCGCGTCGTAATACGTACCATACGCTCGTTCGCTTCACATATTATAGACATTACACACATACGCACGCACGAACGCGCGCCCGCACACACACACACACACACACACACACACATACACACACACACACAAACTCTCTTAAAATATTCCTTCTTAGCGCTACCCAGGATGAACAACGTGGAAGTGATAGGGTTCTTATCCCATTGGGGTGCTTTTTTTATGTGAGTCCCCTTGCCTCTCACATACGGGGTGCTTTTTTTATGTGAGTCCTCTTGCCTCTCACATACGGGGTGCTTTTTTAATGTGAGTTCCCTTGCCTCTCACATTCGGGGTGCTTTTTTTCATAAGTCACCTTACCTCTCATATCTTTACTTTCCATCATTTACATCAAGTGGCATTAGTCTTCCAGCAGCATCTAAAATATCGTATAATAGTCGAGTCGATGGATATTTTATTTCTTCATGATGGCGCGCATGACCAAGAAACCAGATAACTGTTGCTATGTGAACACAAGTTCCTAAAGTTTTTGCTCCTGATTTGCAGGTACAATAGTAACCTTGTTTCTTGGTCATGCGCGCCATCATGAAGAAATAAAATATCCATCGACTCGACTATTATACGATATTTTAGATGCTGCTGGAAGACCAATGCCACTTGATGTAAATAATGGAGAGTAAAGATATGAAAGGTAAGGTGACTCATAAAAAAAAGCACCCCGAATGTGAGAGGCAAGGGGACTCACATTAAAAAAACACCCCGTATGTGAGAGGCAAGAGGACTCACATAAAAAAAGCACCCCGTATGTGAGAGGCAAGAGGACTCACATAAAAAAAGCACCCCGTATGTGAGAGGCAAGGGGACTCACATAAAAAAAGCACCCCAATGGGATGAGAACCCTATCACGTCCACGTTGTTCATCCTGGGTAGCGCTAAGAAGAAATATTTTAAGAGAGTTTGTGTGTGTGTGTGTGTGTGTGTGTGTGCGCGCGCGCGCGCGTTCGTACGTGCGTATGTGTGTAATGTCTATAATATGTGAAGCGAACGAGCGTATGGTACGTATTACGACGCGCGCACACACACACACACACACACACACACACACACACACACACACACACACACACACACACACACACACACACACACACACACACACATCTACACGTTGGCTCACACGAACCTTCGCGAAAGTGCGTGTAACACATAACACAAACACCAGTAGAATGCAAATATTTCGCTAAAACAGAAATTAGAAAAATAGCTCATATCTGAGCTTCTAGCGCAAAAACTGTCCATAGGATAAGGTTGGGCCTATGGAAACATTTCTTCAGAATCACTTGAATAACAACATATTTAAGTTTCAGCCAATTCGACCAAAAGCCAATTTCCATATGTTTTGTGCGGGGTCCTTTTCTTCTTTTACGTTGTGATGTTACACTGTGTAATCGGATTGAATTATTACATGATGAAATTGGCTGAAAATTTGAGTCAGTATTTTCTACATAAAATAAATAATTCAATAAAAATGTTCACATTGTGATCGTACGGAGGTGTAATGTAACTCACGCACCATCATAGTGTGTCACCGACACGGTCGCCACTCGATTTTATCGGCCGAAATCGAGAAACGTTGATTAATCGCGCTTCAGTTCCTCTAGTTTCCTACCCTTTGCTGATTCCCCTGGTAGTTAGCTCCGGGCCTCCCTTGCTGCCGCTGGGTCTCGGACTGCTGCCGCTGGACCACGGGTATCGGACCCCTCAAGGACTTTCGGCTGTGCACCGCCGGGACTGCCCCTGGGTCGTCGCGTGGCCGCTTCTGAGTCCCCCCGAACGTGTTTGGAATGACCGTCAGGTAGGTACGGGGACCAGGTAATTGGGTATGGTAAGAGGTTTTACCGCACACGATTGAAATTACCAATTGCTTTCAAGGAAAATTAAATCTTTAATTCTACCGTTCAATATCAAAGACGTCGTTACAACTGTTCGACTCTTTATGTTACAGGATCAACGCGACTGTCGCGGGATGGTCTTTACGGCGCTATTCGCTAATTGATCGATATATCGAGAGATCTGGACTGGTCGTTGGCCGGAAAACGAATCCTCGAGCGCCTTGCTCCGTGATTTACCTTCTCGTCTCGGGCTCGCCCCTACTCTCACGTGGTTACGCCTCTCATCACCAATCAGCGTTGGCTACGCGCTACCCCGATGCTTCCGCATTCCACATCTGCTAACCATTTGTTCGCTCGCAAACAAGATCGTAAATCACTACTATTCTGACATGGGTTGACTTTCCTCCCCCACATTCCGATATTGAATCCAACTTGACAACAACTTTCTAAATTCCTGTTTGGTTGTTACGCAGTACTTCGCTTCCTCATTACCAACTTATTATTTAACACGATTCCTTACCCATGCTTTTCATGGAAGCGAGGTCTTGCGTTTCCACTCGTCGTTCCGCAGTTTTATTTTTGAATGTCAGGTACGCTGACATGCTCTGCCTGTCTGGGTCGTTCGCGTCCTTTCCCCGTTGTCGGTTCTCTACTCGCCGTGACCGTGGTCGGCTCGGTGATGCAACTACGCATTGATTTGCACTGACCCTTATCGGGATGCGTCCCTCGTGACTATCGCAATTTGTATTGACTTACACCGCGATCGGTCCGGTGGATTGGCCGGACAGTTGACCATGGTTATCATGGTACGCGCATCTCACGAACCGGCTTTGATATCTCACGATCTGTGCTCTGCGTACGATGTACGTATGCTGTCTGCTACTTCCGCACCCTCATCCGATCGAACCTAATTTGATTTCGCGGATGGCATATGCCATGGTGTGTGGTCAGACCCTTGGGCCATTTGAGCACCACTGCTGCCAACGCTGCCTGTCGTTATGTTCGTTGGCACGTTTGCATGTACCTGCCTCTATACGACATACGTTTCGCACGCCTATCCTATATACCCGGTGACCATCTCGGGTCCCAATTACCGTGGTTCCAGGTTTACCCAATCCGCGCTTCCGGTTTGGTGGCCGTGGCCCTACATTTACTAACTGGATGTTTCTTATTCCGGTCATGTCGTTTTTCGCTCAGTTCGGCGGTTCAGTGGCCCGTTCATATGACCATCATCCCCTATTGTCCGCGTGGTACCCGTATTACCATAAGTATGCGGTCGGAACGAAATTCAACCCGCGCCATCATGTTTTCCCTTCAATTTTAAGTAATTACAATGATTGTTGTTCCGCTCGTGTTGGTGGAACCCTTTTATCACATGACCATATTGGTCGTATGGATCGCATGTCCTGAACCGTCTTTCAACCAATGATTCCTTGATTTTAATCTCCTTCTTGGTCCCTTGCAGCCGCCGGCTGCACCTCTGACGACGGCAGCAATGCGGAAGCAGGGGCCAACGGTCCTGGACGACAGGCTCCTCCTAGAGCCCATAATCCCGGCGAGAACGAAGAAGAGGAGCAGGTCCGTTCCCGACCCGGAGGTAACGACGGGCCCGATAGATTTGCGCCAAGACGGAAAGATCTACGCGGCCATTCTAGACGCCTTAAAGGTGTCAAAAGACATGTTAGATAAGAAATTCTATTAGGTTATAAAGTGCGTGCGTATAAAAATAAACTCATAGTTAGTAAGATGCGTGCGAAAAAATAGAATAGTTTCCATAATTAATTTTATTTCTAACTCGCGCAAAGGCCAGAGGCCATCAAGTGAAGTTTTATTATTTTAATTTAGTGCAATAAGTACCAACTAAGCGAGGTCCAGTTGAAATTTTGGTTCTGTTTTGTTTCAATTCCGTTCCCTCTTTTCGTATCTGTTAGTTCATTTTATGTTCAATAGGCAGCAATGTAGAATGCCTAATAACCTCGACGTTCAAATCGATTAACGGGGCAAAATACCCCGACACAAAAACGGGACGCGAGTAAATTTTGTTTTGTTTAAAACCCCTAGGGTTTCCGAGATTCAAAATCAGAACGGAGTAAAGCTAAAGGCACGTTCACAATTGTCGGCGTGGATAGCGAAAAGACGTTACGGGACGCACAAACAATTCCGCAATACGGAAATAAGAAAGAGGGGCGCAAGCATAGGAAAGATCACCCTTGAACGCGAGCGCGAAAGTAGCCCAATCCGAGAAGGGGTTACCAGGGGACATGGTCAGTACATTGAGCGACCTACCGGTTCGATCGGCGAACTGCCAACGCGAAACAGTGTAAGACGGTGCGGATAACGCGATACCTGCAGCCGACGGCTGCAGTTGCGACCTCAGCTGGTACGGATCCAAGGTAAAAACCAGGACCCAAGGTAACGGGGAACATCACCGTTATCCCAGGGCGCAAGGGCGCCAAGCCGAAGCCAACGACCGACGGAACTGACCAAGAGGGACGACCAGCAGCGTCCAGGGCGGTGATGGCGGCTATAAAAGACCTCGTGAGGGGGCCGAGGAAGCCTCCGGTCAGGGACCAGTAAGCGCAGGCGAGCGTGATTGTAAATAGATAATTTAGGCATAAGAATAATAGGATTAAGATTTAGAAAAGGGATACTAAAACCCGGTAAGTAGAAACGCGAGGCGATTAAACGCGCGGGATGCGTATTAGTAAGTGTGATTTGCGCGGATGAAGAAAAGACTAGTTTATTTACTGTGGTGCTATTATACCGCCATTTTGTTTTCAGTTTTCGTAGTGAATTTTCGTTAGCCACGCACCAATATGATTTATGCAATACCATTTAATTTGTTTGTCTGGTACGGTTGAGAGACCCTGCGAGCGGTTACTCATCTAAGAACTTGAGATTCCCAGCATAGGGAATGCGTAATAATAAGTATGATTTGCGGTTGAGTAAAAACCTGTTCAATTAATTTTGGTTTCAAATATCCCCATTTTGGTTTTGTTACGGTGACGAGGTGAGCTTCATGGTTACTTTTGGGTTTACCGGTACATCGATTTATTTTCAACATTTCTCCGTGGATGAGAAACACTGCGCTAATTTCCTAGATTCAAAGTTTGAGGTGCTCAGCATAAGGGACACGATAAGATCCGCGCACGTTCGATTGAGGGACACTAATATAACGGGGGTCCGAAACAAACGAGCACCGGATGGTACGCGTATCCGCGAAACCGGCAATGCGGCGAAGGGCGCAGACATGCGGGGTTACGCGCGGGGGGCCAGCCTAAAGGATTAAAAGGTTGACCTGGAACTTTGGCCATGCGGGAGCCGAGAACGTAATACCATGGTACGCGAAAAACTACGAAGGCATGGACCGAGCTCAGGGTAGGAGGGCTAACGTATAGCCAGGGCCCTAGAATAGGCAAACAGCGAAACTCCATAGCCGGGGGTCAGCGCGAACCGAAGTACGGGGTACCACGGGAAACGCCATGGACCCAGGTGTGCAGAGCGTGTAACCGGGGAAAGGCCGTAGAAGCATAAGAACGATCAATGTAAACGCCAAGGGTCACCTTCCGTACCCGCGAGTAGTAATACGTGAGAATACACAGAGCGCGTGACAAAGGAAGTGTACGGCAGGTGGAACAAGGCGTAGGATCGAACAATAGCGAAGGAATGCGAGAGAAAGTTGTTTGCGCGCCTGTTATGCGAAAATGGGAAACACCTGGCGTGAACCGTGGAACGCGGAAGCGATCGACGCCGCGAATATATGGACAAGAGAACCGAGCGAGCGGGAGGAGCGTAACCATAAGAGAAGGGATACCGATCCGACGATAGGTAGCCGAACCCAGAGAGGGGAGGAGAACGGATGGCGAGTCGGTAGCGAGCCGGGAATCGATCGAGGATTCCACGCTAAGACGCGATAGAAAGAAGTCACAAACAAGTTCTCATGTAAAGTCACGACATAGAATAATTAGAGACAATTTACTCACCACTATCACCTTGGTGTAATATTAGTAGTCGCGAAAACTTGAGGCGTGGAACGTCCCGCGGTAGACGCGTTAAATCGACATAGCCCGCGAGTATATCTCATCGTTGTATTACTGCAAAGAAGTAAAATAAAATTTATTTTACCAATTAAACAAAATCTCGATCTAATAATTTACTCGTGAGCGGGATACCTACCAATACCGATACACCTACCTGTTATCCGATACCTACCTGTGGGCGATCCTGAGTCCGTCCGGGAAGATCCAACGGCGACGTACGAGCGAAGGTCCGGCGACACAGTCAGCGGTGCACAGCTGCAGTCCGAGAGAGGTCCGAAACACTCCGTCCAGCGGCGATCCAGAATCCAGCGACGACCAGGCGATCTGAAACAGAAAAGGGTAAAAGAGGAATCAGCGGGGGCATCCGAAAGGTTAGAATCCGAGCAATTGTAGTTCTTTCTCGTTTTCTGGGATGAAATCGAGTGGGGACCGTGTAGAAAATACATAAAAACGCGGAAAAGGGGGTAGATCGGGCCTCCGTACGGTTACAATACCAACGGTAGTTAACCGACCGGAAGCGCGGGGCCCGAAAAGGGGGTACCGAGGAGCGTGGTCGGCACAGCGAGCGATCCACCGGTCCAATCGACGAACGGTAAACGCGGAAAGGTTAAAGTTAACGCGGACAATGAGATACCGGCGACAGCCAGCCAACCGGACACGTGGAGCCCATAAAAGGGTTACCATGGGGGCATGGTAAGGGACCTGGACGAACTACCTGTCGGAGCGGCAAACGGTCGACACAAACGCATTGCGGGGACCGAAATTAGGGCAAAACCGTCGATAAGTTACAAACCGAACGCGTAGATGCGGGGATGTGAGTAGGTAAGCTATGTTGGTTCTAACCCACCGCGGCGGTGTCAAATTACACAAGGGTATCAGATTTCACGGGGGGGAGGGGGGTACCGCGTTGGAGGGGGAGGGGGTACCGCGTTTTCGTCCGTCGCGGGGGCGGGGTACGCGTTTTCATGCGTCGCGGGGGCGGGGGAGGGGAGTACCGCGTTTTCGTGCGTCGCGGGGGCGGGGTACGCGTTTTCATGCGTCGCGGGGGAGGGGTATCGCGTTTTCCGGCGCCGCGGGGTGAGGGGACCGCGTTTTCCGGCGCCGCGGGGGACCGCGTTTTCGCCGCGCCGCGGGGTGAGGGGCGACCGCGTTTTCGCCGCGCCGGTCCGCATGACGTCACCCGCTCGCGCTCCCGGCCCCCGTTCTCTCGCGCCCCTGTCCCCCGTTCGCTCGCGTCTTCTCGTTTGCGCGCGGTCCCTCTCGCTCCCGGCCCCCGTTCGCGCGGCCCCTCGCTCCCGTTCGCGCGCGTCTTCTCATTCACGTTCTCTTTCCCTCGCGCGTTCTCGCTCACGATCGCGTTATCTTCCCCGTTCGCGCTCGTTTTCTCGTTCGCGTAATATACAATTATATGTACTTACTCCTGCAGCAGGATAAATAACTTTGATGAAATCTTCAATTCTTGCTTCCATTCTTCCACTAGTATGCCGCTTAATCACACCACAGAATCACGTCGGTTTAACTGACTGCAAAGGCTGAACCAGAGCTCAATTTATAAGGGTCGAACAAAGAAGAGAGAGGGTTGTACGTGATTTATCTGCGACATATTATATTATCAAAAACTAGCTGTCATGAAAAATAATCTTCTACTTACCGTTGCATCTTGCAATCGCGGGTGGATACTCTGAACCGTTATCAAATAAATGAGAAGCGAGGATGCGCCTTCCGAAAAATCTACGATGTGCAGTTTTGCACGTGTCTTGCGACGAAGGCACCGCGAGACACGTATGTTAACGAAAACAATAACGTGACTTTCGATCATTTGATCTGTATAACTGCTATCAAACAGCTAAAACACCTTTAAAAACAGCTATTAAACAGCTATCGAACAGCTAAAACACCTTTAAAAACAGCTATTAAACAGCTATCAAACAGCTAAAACACCTTTAAAAACAGTTATTAAACAGATATTAAACAGCTAAAACATCTTTTAAACAACTAAAACGTCTTTAAAAACAACTAAAACGTCTATATTATACTATGTGGGAAAAGGAAATAAAACAGTTATATGTGTAGGGGAAAGGGGGGTAGCCCCGGCCAATTTTTTATTTTTTAAATTATGACTAAAGTTAAGAACATAAACATAAATGAACTACACAAAAATAATCAACAAGATATATATTCACGTAATTTAGTATAAAAAAACAAAAAAATATAGCAAACTGAAGAAAAAAACGACTTCAAACTTAGACTTAATTTTGGCCTCTGTAGAAAAGTGGCGGGTAGCTCCGGCCACCATAATATTTAATGACGAAATCGTTTTTTGGCAACACAAACATCACAGTTGTAGTATAAATCGGATGGATTTATATCTACACATGCCTCATGAGCCCAGTCTTGACATTTATTGCATTGGATCCAATCCTCATCAAACGTTTCGCCACAAATGATGCATTCAGTTTCCTGATGTTTAGGACGTGGTTTAGGTGTAACATTTTTCTTTTTTAATAGGTTCTTTATATTTTTCGTAATCTTTGGCATCTTTTTAGGATCTTTGGTCTTCTCCAGCTCATTTTTATACGACAATGACGTCAAAATCTGACTTTTCTGGGTCCTTCTTTTTCTTACAGTCAGTCTTTTCTTAGAGGCGTCTGGAAGAGGCGATAAAATCTTGAGCACGTCATTAACTTTTTCAACATTGGCCGATGTGTTTGGAACCTCCATCTGAAGGGTAGCTGAGGTCTCAGGTAAAGCACTAGTCGATGGTTCCGTTTTGTTTTCTGGGACTGCATGACTGGAAGCTTGGGTTGTTGATTGGTTAGCCTGATCTTCAACCAGTGGGATATCGGTCAAAGCAGAACCTAAGAAGTCTAGGTCTGAGAAAATGTCTCGATTGAAGGGCTGAATTCCCGTGCAGCGGAAGCTATTTTGGGCTATATCCAGTCTAGCAACTTTGGTAAACGCTGTGTTAACAAGTCCAGCAATATCGTATTCCGTCAGTCGAGCACCAGGATTTTGACGCATCTATGATGCACTTGCTGATCCATAAGCTTGCTTGAAAGGCTTAAAAAACACACGGTCAAGCGGCTGAAGCTTGTGAGTTGTGTGCGGAGGAGTGCTCAGCATGTGAATGTGATTATCCCGAGCATATTCAATAACATTCAGCTCTTTATGGCTACTATGTCCATCCAATATCAGGAGAATCGGACGAGCTGCAGAAGGATGAACATGCTGCTGAAAATGTTGTAGCCATCGAAGGAATGTCTCAGCATTCATCCAACCGCTTTTACAAGCAACACCAATGCTTTCTGGAGGGGCACCAATCATTAGACGACCATTCTTATCCATTTTTATCCTTGGAAAAATGAACATGGGTGGTACAAAGTAACCTGCAGCATTCATAGCAAACATAGCAGTGACATTACGACCTCGTTCTGCTGACGTGAGTTTCCCAACCTGTTTCTTCCCTTTCACTGACAATACCTTGTCATTTTTATGGACAGTAGAGACTCCTGTTTCATCAGCATTGTATATTTGAGAAGCTTGGAACCTGAACTGTTCTTGAAGTTTTAGGAAAAGATCATAAAACCGATCAACCTGGAATTTATTGAAGCCTACAGCTCGCATCAAGCTTGTCGCCTCAGGCGTTCTCAGTGCCAAATCTGGATTTCTTTTCTTAAAGTTACAGAAAAAATCTTTCCCAGCCATCCGCTTTTCATTATTAAACCTGTGAGGAATTTTGATTTTTTCTGCTAGATCAAAGGCAAGGCGTAAAAACTCACTTCTTGTTAAAGGCATGAGACGATTGTCCAAATCGATGACATGCTTACACAGTTGTTTTTCAAATTCAGGGGTAAATGTTTGCTGAAAACGCCCTAGTTTTGGCTTGAGAATAATCTGATGACCTTGTTTTATAGCCTTGACGCGATCCTGCAGTGAAGTGCGTGGAACTTGGTATCTATCTGCGGCAGCTCTCTGAGAACTCTTACGTTCAAGAACTTCTTGAATTGCTCTTTTCATATTTTCTTCGCTCCAGTCTCCTCGGCTTGTGCTTCTACCTTTGAATTTAGGCATTTTAACACCCGCCTACGATAAATAAATAAAAAAAGTTATGAGTAAACCTCTTTGTCTAGACCTTTAAAAAGAAATAGGCTTTCAAACAGATGGCCGGAGCTACCCACAAAACTGGTGGCCGGTGCTACCCGACTTGACTTTGTTCAAAATCATAGTTACATTACCAAAATGGTTTAAGATTTGTTCAAGCAGAAGGAAAGACATAACATACAATAGTTTTGCAGTATATAAATAAGATAGAATACATAATTACTTACGTCTTTTCAATAATACACCTTTTTCAATATTAATCGTCGCGTGATTATATTTCGTCGAATCCAATATTCACTGTTATACATCCAAACACAACAGCCGATCTAGCTCAACTAACCGCACGTGTCTAGTAGGACACAAATGAGTGCAGAAAAAACAAAACACGGAAAGTTTAAGTTTTTGCAATGGCCGAGGCTACCCACCGGCCGGGGCTACCCCCCTTTCCCCTATACATCTATAGTTTATTTTAAAAAAAATCATACATATGTCTGGTGTCGCGACCACCAGTTAGATATTTTTAATACATTTTGTAACGCGCAATTCTTAACATGTTTTTCACATCTTATAGTATTAGTAACATCTAGATTATTTAAAGATTCGATATCTTCATAATCCGCATCCAAAGTCTCAATGTTTAGACTTTTTCTCGCTTTATTCTCAAGTAGATCCACCAGCCATTCTCGTTTCTGACATCCCTTAACGTACACAAGAGTCGACGTCTCGTCACCCTCTCCAAGCACGGCCGATGTAATTAGATGTTTCGCCATGCTGTACGGTACGTTTCCATCCTCCCATCGTAGTCCATGGTGATTTGCAATCAACCAGGAAGCGCACGACTTCTCGGATTTCATGAGGAGACTCCATGGCATGGGACATGTAAAAATGTAATGCGCCAAAACGGCCCCGTTTCTCAGAACCGCCACCTCTTTTACGACAAATTTTATCCCGACGGTGAATCCCTGCAGATCGACAAACGTTGGTACGATCATGACGAAACGACGGAGCAATCTATAGCTTATCGTGGTACATCAGTGCCTCTCATATCGTAATATCCGCTGATATTGCAATTTACATGATTTTGCGCACTACGTTCAATAACGGACAGTATTCGATTACGCGATCATGTAAGACGAGACAATAGGCGGTAGTATTTGCCGGTACATTCTCTTTACAGTCAAATTCTATTCGCACATCCACGGTGGCGCTCTTGACAGATTCGTTTTGTCGCGAGCAATCAATGACAGCAAAAGGTCCTTTTGTCAGGAATGTAACCACAGTGCAAAGCGTATCGAAGCAGTCGTATCCGTAATAAGTTTTACGAAAACGCGCATACATATCGAAAAGGACGGCGTATCGATTTTTGCCAAAATCCAGATTCAAGTCATCGTACGGATAAAATTCAGAGTTTAGATAAAGTTTCACGTTGGTCAAGTTACAGTCATCGAATACGCTAACATCTTGCGACATGATATTCTTGCGTCCGGTCTGCAGCGCAAAGATAACGTACCGCGGCTTCTCCAGCTGAGTCGCCGTTTTAACGGCCCACGAATGCTTGGTCGTGCTCTGTAACATAGGGTACTCATACAGATCCCACGAACGGAAACTAACACTAAGATATCGCCCGCTTTCCAAGGCCCGTAGCATGGATAGCTTATTGATCTCGTTTAATGTGACGTGAGGCATTCGCCACTGTACTTTAAACAATTCAATTTCCGGCTCCGTCGCCGGATTTCCCACAATGCAATTGTTATCGTTGCGCGCTCGTATCAAAATTAATTCGTGACGAGCGTTAACAACCACGCGTTTGTAATCCTCGCAAAAGCCCAACAATGTGTTGAGCGGTACGCAATAGTTGAAATATCCCTCCGGGTGAGAAATGTCCCATCCAGCATTTTGCATAATTTTTGCTTTGTCATTTGTAAACGATACATAGTTCTTGATTGTACTGGTTATTCCAACGTTTCTGTTGCGATCAATCTCCACGCCATTGAGCTCGTATCGAATTTCGTCAAACATGAACGCCACGCAATTATTCGCAAGCGTTGTCTCAGACTCGTCATTTTTTCTCTTTATCGTCAATCTTCCTTCAACGTAGAGAAAGCTCTCGCACGGCAACGTGTATAAATCCTGCTGTTGTATGGGTATTCTTATCTCATCGTTATGTCCAAACGTTGTGTTGGCGTACGGATTGTACGTGTGTGTCTCAATCTTGACGACGCTGTCGTCAAAGATCGGTTCACCTCCAATGTTTAAGATATTAGCCATTTCGTACGGCGAAACCCAATGATTTCAAAAATTCAACGTTCGACGCGGTGAGTTTCTTCTTTGGCGATCGGATTGTCTCTCTAATTTTGTTTCTCGTCTGTTGCACCTGCTCAGCTTCGTTCAGTACGAGCATCTCACGTTATCGCTGTCGTCTTCGTACATGCAGTCTAACGGTGATCTCCTCTCCACGAAAATCAATCAATCGACCGTCCTGATCCACGACGCGAAGCGTCAAGTCCGAAATGCTCCGTACGATGATCGGAAGGTAAATGATCTGTGCCGGCGTTTCCGATATCTTATATCCAGGAGGCACACTCGGTGAAAACTCGTGTATCGTGTGCACGTGCTTGTCGTTGCTGTACGCACCCGCGGTCACGTTACACTCTATGCGAATAATGTTTACGTTGATGATATTTATCGGAACATCCGATTCGTGCCATTGTCGCGACTCTAGCACGCGATTCACTGAAAATCCTAGCAGCGATCCAATGTTGTTCGGTTTGGTGAAATTTATCCGATAAGCGCACTTGATCTCGCTCTTCATCGTATTGTTATTAGCTCGAATAACAATCAATGGGCGCGGTTCATCTTCGTTTGTCGAGACAATACTGGATTGGTTCCATAAAAGAGCGCGTTTCAGATACATGTCTATATCACGCAGTTCGTACGATTTTTCGGGAATGGTAATCTCCTTGTTGTCGTCGTCGTCGTCGTCATAGTAGAATTTATTGTTCGACGAATTTACATTCGGTATCGTGTGATAGGTTTCAAAATCTGTCAGACCGAGCTCGTAATCGCCATCGCTCAAATCCACGGCGGGAAAGTAGCTTACCGCGAGGATGCTGCTCTTGCCGGTGAGCGTAAATGTCAGTGACATGTTTGAACGAATACTGAGATTAAACATCGTAACGCCGGTCTTTAAATTGATTGTCAACCGACTGTAGAAAGCGCAGACACAGTTGTCCGCAATTGCTCTGATCGTATCGCTGATAAGGCGTGCGATTGTACTCTATCTTCGTCACGCTCGGTTCGAAATATCGCACCAATTCTTTCGGTGGTCGAAGATTGCCGAAACTGTCGAAATATATGACGCGATCACCCCTCTTTGCGTACGCCACCCAGTGAGTACCCGGTCCCTCGGCATTATCCAAATTCACGATACCGCTCTCGTTTTGACGTATACCGCCGATCGGTAACGAGTCGCGCATGAAAATACCTCTAAAATATGGAATGCGCATACGTTTTGCAAGTTGTTGCAATTGCACGTTGGTAGTTACACCCTTGGGGATTTTTAGAGTCTCTTCGACGTTTTTTTTTTTCTCGAAACTCCCCGTCCGCGTTTGTACGGAGCGAGATAAAGTCCGTGACCTTCCATGGCGCGATTGTGACGTTGCATCTCTTCCAGCTGACGTCGCGCGGCTTTGTTATCGTTCACGGCCTTTGCGACTCCCGCCGCTCCACCGACCAACGAACCGAGAACCCCCAACAACGGCAGGATCGGTAGGATACCGCCGCGTTTCGCTACCGGAAGTATTCGCTTGTTCTTCTTCTTCTTTTTCTTCGTTTTCAAACCCATACCGAGTTTCGTTTTAGCCTTCATGGCCGCCCAGACGGCTGTAGCTGCAGCTCTCTCTCCGAGAGTCGAATCGTTCGCGGTGACACGTTTTCGCGCTTTCGCGGCGAGTATATTGTCTGCCACGTGTCGTTCTGCGAGATCGTTGCTACGCGAGTAGGCTATGTCGTGCTCGCGGCACGCTGCGTCCAATGGATTGATACCCTGATCACCTCTTGCCAATCGTGTTTCTAAATGAGTTCCCGGACCGCAAAATTGATAGCCGGGGATATGTAATTCGATCGGAAGCGCATTTATCGCGCGATTCAACAGACCTCGACCTATCTTCGGCGGCATTCGCCGCAGTTTTTTATCAACGGTGGCGGACCGTCGATGTGTGTTTGCTGACTCGGCAAATTATAATGTTTTAAACAGCGACGATATTGCTTCCGAATCTGCCTTGATATGTTCGGGAAGCTTATCCCACAAGTAATCTATGTAATTATAAAACTGTCGTAGTAGAATGACCTTTGGTATATACTTCAACTGCTCGGCGGTTAAATCGTAAATATCGCTGTTATCCGACACGAGCAAAAACATTTTAAAGACTGAGCATCTCAGCTCTACGCGCCTCTATAAATAGGCCAGCTTTCTCAATACTGTTTTTCATTCGTTGTGGAAGGGAGGTAAAATGCGGTTCGTACGACAATCGCGGACGATCAAAGTGACAAACTTTGACGATAGGATACAGTTAACGAAAGAGGTACGCAAACATGGAGACGTGCTACCGATTTCTATACGCGGTATCATCTGCGGTCCGTCGAATTGCGGCAAGACAAACGTCTTGATAAGCTTGCTGGAAAGTCCGCACGGTGTACGTTTCGAGAACGTGTATGTGTACTCGAAATCGTTGCAACAACCGAAATATCGATATTTGGAGAATATACTAACACCAATAGAAGAGATTGGCTACTTTACGTTTTCGAATAACAGTGACGTCATTCCACCGAGCGAGGCGCTCCCGAATTCTATTTTTATCTTTGATGACGTGGCGTGCGACAAGCAGGATGCGATAAGAGAATACTTTGCAATGGGCCGGCACGCGCACGTTGACTCCTTCTATCTTTGTCAGACGTATGCAAAGATACCGAAGCATCTGATACGAGACAACGCGAATTTATTGATTCTGTTTAAACTGGATGGTACCAATCTGAAACACGTATACAACGATCACGTAAACACAGATATGTCTTACGATGATTTCAGTAAATTGTGTCATACATGTTGGCAGCAAAAGTATGGATTTGTGGATAGACAAGGACAGCGCGATTTCGAATGGTCGATACAGAAAAGGATTTAACGACTTTGCGATACCGAAACGTGCTTAGTTGTCGTCGACGCGTCGATTGAACAACGTTATCGCAACATGGACAGCGGCGAGGAGATTAGAGAGCGCGAGAGGATAGCAAATCAAATTGCGAAAACGAGCAATTCGATTCGCAAAAAGTATCACGCCTTAAAAACAGGTAAAATGGAGGAAGATATCGCGTTGGAGAGACACTTTAAGCCCCTCATCGAGCCTCTAAGGCAGATTGCCGAAAACACCGTTGGTAAAGAATTTGATGTGTCAAAGATTGAGAATGAAACGGCGTGGGAAGACGAAGAGCCAAAGCTCAAACGAAAACGACCAAACGCTTCGTTTAACGACTCTGTAATGGCTTCAACTCCGGTTACGTTGAAACGATCGATAAATATGCCATCTAATTTGAGCGAAATACTCAAAATTTTACAACCGCGTAAATCGAAAAATTCATTGAATGAACCACCGATAACCTCAACGCCTTCCGTGCAACCCCCAATGGTCGAATCACTCGCAAACGAGGATGTTTTCGAAACCACGGATGGCTCACTCGTGACGTCTGTTCGGGAGCAGTTGCAAACATCTGAGGGTCGAGAAATGTTGCGAGATCGCTTGGGTCCATTGAGCCATAAGTACGTCGGGGCAGTTCTCAGTGGCGATCAAGAAAGCGGTATAGACACCGTATACGGCGTTTATTTCAGCAACGATGGAATGATGCTAGGTAATAAACGTTTTGACGTGGACAACGCGGACAACATAATTATCAACGGTATACGATACGCTGGCACACGCGGTCTTTACGAGTTGATCTTTAAAAAACTTCCCGATTATGACATCTACACGGAGGACGACATGCAAACATACAAGAGCATTCTGTTGACGACGAGTGCTCATAAACGCAATCACGATGCTCATGCTCAAATAAATGGCAACAGAGGACCCAAATACACAAATATAATCGCGCCGTTGATTTCGGGTAAAATAGCTGGAAAAGGTATACCGCGTGCCATGACATTAAACGGCAACAAGATCGATCATATAATTGCACCGCTGATTTCGGGTAAAAAAGTTGGAAAAGGTATACCGCGTGTCATGACATTAAACGACAACAAGATCGACTATGTTCATTGGGACGATCCCAACGAGCTTGTAGATCGTCTCCGATTGCTCGAAGCTTCGCGCCTTGCGGGTCACACCGGTCACAATAACGAGATCCTGTCGATTATCGAGGAACTTCGCGAGGCTGGACTTATTATAAATTAAAACGCGCGTCGGCGAGTCATTCAATCAACATCGAAATGCCGATCAACAAGTTTGGTATATCGCCCGGAAGAGGCGGTGCGGAACCGTACTATCAATGGAGAGAATTAATCAGAAATTACGTGCGCGATAACGCCCTTTGCGTGGTCGCCACCGACTTTGACGCAAAGTCGCGCAAGATTCGACGGATAGCGCCGCCTGTAGATGATGGCGATTCCGCCAATAAACGTTACGTGCAGCAGAGCGTGCAAATTTTGAAAGATCGGCAGGATGAAATAGAGAGAAAGATGGTTGCATTCCAGAATGACGTGCAAATTACCCTAAACGAGCTTCAAAAGATTATTCAAGAAGTAATTATCGCGTATCATCGCGAATAGATAAGAACGTACATCTGATCTCTGCGTCAGTTGCGTGTCATCGTCATGGCTAGTAAGAAGCAATCAACTGAGAAACGGAGGCTGGTGGAAGAATTACACGCTTCTGCGAGAAGAAATTTTTCGCGAAGACGCGTCATAGTGCGCGGATACGATGACCTGTGGCAGGCGGATGTGGTCAAGATGCGCCCATACACGCGATTCAACAGAGTCTACCACTACATACTCACCGTTATCGACGTGCTGAGTAAGCACGCATGGGCCGTACCGCTCAAGGCCAAGAGCGGAACCGAGGTTACTACGGCGATTGCGAAAATAATTCGAGACAGCGGAAGATGTCCGAAAAATCTGCAGACTGACAAGGGCAAAGAATTTTACAACGCAAACGTGCAGAAACTTTTGAAGAAACATAATATCAATCACTATTTGACCTATTCCGTAATGAAGGCATCGGTCGTCGAACGATTCAATTGCACGCTCAAGAACGACATTGGAAAATGTTTACGCTCAATGGAAATTACAAATGGATCGACTCGCTGCCGGGTCTCGTATCGGATTACAACGCGCGAAAGCATCGAACTATCGGCATGCGACCTATCGATGTTACCCCCGCGATCGCCGACAAGCTCCTAACAACGGTGTACAGTCACGTAAAGATCGCTGCTCCCGCGCGATTCAAAGAGGGCGACTCGGTACGCGTGAGTAAATTCAAGACAATCTTCGAGAAAGGATACACGCCAAATTGGACCACGGAGGTGTTTAGAATCGTCAAAGTGCAGAAAACTAATCCCGTGACATATCTGTTGGAAGATTCCTGCGGAAAACCCGTCGCCGGCGACTTCTACGAATACGAGTTACATCGCGTTGCTAATCCCAACGTGTATCTCGTTGAAAAAGTTTTGCGCAAAAGGGGGGATGAGGTTTATGTAAAGTGGTTAGGATTTGATAATTCACACAATTCGTGGATACACAAGAATAATGTATTGTAAAAAAAATTTATTACAATATAAAAACATATTATACATATAAATGAGTCATTTATTTTCATAAATATCTAAATGTAATTACAATATATATTTAAGGTATTTTATTATGCCCCCATGGCAACGTCTCAGTAGAACCGGGTATAATATATCGTTTATATATTCCATTAAACCTCTATAAGTATAACCTTATATAATCATATATGGTCTTATATGCTTGTATATTGTCATGTCTGATCATGTTAAAGTATATTTATAAGGTTAAAGATAATCATATATGACATATACTCGGATCTATCCATAAAGCCGGCTACACACGTTCCGGTAGAACTGTCAGGTATGCCTGCGCAGGCCTGTGAGATGATAAAACTGCGCAGTTATTTTGACCTGTGCAGGCGACCGGAGCAAATACGAAAATTCATTCGATATGCCTGCGCCGGAGTGGCCTGCGCAGCAAACCGGAGCGTGTGTACCACCAAAGAGGTACTCTTACGTTTTATACACTTTTTTGCTAATAATAAGCCGACTATCGCTAAAGCGTCGTCTGTCGATGCCATGGTCAGCGTGAATACTGACAGGTTTACCGGAACGTGTGGGTACACTACGGGCATCCGGTAGACCTGCACAGGCGTGCCTGCGCAGGCATACCTGACAGTTCTACCGGAACGTGTGTAGCCGGCTTAAGTTTGTATAACTGTTATAAATATTCTTCTAGTACATTATTTTACTTGACAATCAAATTAATATGAAATATTATTTTTAGTTTCAATTTACACAATTGCGTTTTAAGTCCTACAAACAATATTGGCACACAGTTTAAAAAACTGAAAAATGTATTTAATAATAATTGATGTTCGCGAAATCGCTGTTTTCCCGGCGATGGAAGCGGGATGAGAAGGACGCGCGTGGAAGGTGTTAAGAAAATTATGACCGTTTTATTTGTGGAGCTCAGAGCACAGTCTGAGCAGTCTTTAATTTGAAAAATATGTACAGTCTGACCTGAGAAGTCCGGAAATGAGATGTATTTAGTGATGAGAGTGAATGAGACGATTATATTAATCTCTCTTCCGTGATGATACGCCCGTGAGCCGTTGAGATCCGTGGCTGTCGGCACTCGCGCACGGGTGAGCCTGATGTGTCTTGATGCTGTACCTGAGCTGGATCTGAGCGGTCTTCTTTAGCTCTTAAATCGGTATCTAATCAGCGTCGGTCGCTGCGGTATGCACTTGGATACGAAAATCCACTCGCACGACTATAGCACACGTTGCACGACTTATCGCAGAGCGGCCATATGTCGACTGTGTGTGACGAGCGGAAACGACGACGCTCGCGCTCGTAATTGCGATACCGGCCGCGCGGATCTGGCGGATCGATACCCGGTCGATGCTGCCATCTGATCCGGTGGCGCGAGATGACGGAATCTCAAACATTCCGCCCGCCATCAGCAACCTTGTTGATGATTCCTTACTCATGGTCTGTTATTCGGACGAGATCGGCAGTACGGCCAGCTTGGCAATTGGCCGAGTGAGTGTTGTAGTGGCCGTCTTAAGGGTAACTACCCTGGTGAGTCCATCCCTGCCGGGGTGCAATGCCGTTACTCTTGCGAGTGGCCACTTGCACGGTGGAGATCGTTCGTCGGTGAGCAGCACGATGGAGCCCACGTTGATGTTGTTGTTGGGATGATGCCACTTGGATATTGCCTGCTGGCGTTGTAGGTAATGAGCTGACCATTGTGCCCAAAATTGTTGAACACGCTGTTAGATGAGCTGCCATCGAGATAGTCGCGAGGTTGCCAGGTCAATCAGAGATGGCTCGGGTATAGTAGTGAGTGGACCTCCGATGAGAAAATGACCTGGTGTGAGCGCTGAGACGTCTTCAGGATCGTCACTTAACGGTTCTAAAGGGCGCGAGTTGAGGATGGCCTCGATTTGCGTCAGCAATGTTGTTAATTCTTCCGTCGTGAGTAGAGTCTCCCCGATAGTCCGTCTCAGATGAAACTTCACAGACTTTACCACCGCCTCCCATTTGCCCCCATGTGTGGAGCGCCTGGTGGATTGAACTCCCATCTTGTACCGTCAAGTTGCAAAACTTGAGCAATCCGGTGATGTTCTTGAGAGCCTTGGATGAACATTTTCTTGAGCGCGGCGTCTGCTCCAATGAAGGTTGTCCCGCAGTCCGAGTACATTGTCTGTACAATTCCTCGTCTTGCTGAAAATCGTCGGAGAGCTGCTATGAATCCCTCCGATGAGTAGTCACTTACTACTTCGAGGTGAATTGCGGAGGTGGAGAAGCAGACGAACACGCAGATCCATCCTTTAAATGTTTTCGCTCCTCGTCCCTTCCATGTCCTGATGGTGAGCGGTCCGGCATAGTCGACTCCGGTGTGAGCAAATGGACGTGACGGCGTAACCCGAGAGAAAGGTAGTTGGCCCATCAGTTGATGAGCACGGATCCCCCTCTGCCGAGCACACACGACACACCGTAAGACATGAGACTTCACCGGAGCCCGTCCGCCGATGATCCAGTATCGTTGCCTGACATGAGCCAATGTCAGCTGTGCTCCTCCATGCAGGGTGCGCAGATGGGCGTGCGCGATGATTAAGGTTGAGAGTCGTGAGTGGCGAGGTAAAATCGCCTGATGTTTGGTGTCTTGAGCTAGTGCTGATTGGGTGAGACGTCCGCCAACTCGGACGATCCCTTGAGCGTCTATATACGCAGTCAGTCGACTGAATGCGTGAGTCGTTGGTAATCGTAAGTTGGCCGTGAGCATCTTGATCTCGTGCGTGAAGTATACCGCTTGAGTGGCCTTAATCCAGAATAACCTAGATTTCTCCAAAGCTGAGTGCAGATCCAGTGGCTTGGATCGGCGCCGTTTCAGAAGCGAAATAAACCTGAAACAAAGAGCTGTTATTCTCAATAATTTGTCGAGAGTTGAGTACTTATATATGAGATCCCAGTGGTAGTCCGACTGGGGAGCAGTTGCATGTAGTGCAATGCCAGGACGAGCCTCATGAGCGCTCAACTCGTCCGACAGCGCGGGTTGTGATGGCCATGATTCAGGTGTGAGTATCCACGGTGGTCCCGTCCACCATAATGAGTGGCTTTGGAGTTGAGAAGTCGTCAAGCCTCGAGATGCACAGTCGGCTGGATTGGATGTACCAGGTACGTATTTCCAATGTGCTTTTGCAGTGAGCTCTTGAATTTGAGAAACTCGGTTTCTCACAAAATCCTTCCAGCGCGATGCATGAGATTTGATCCATGCGAGTACTACAAGAGAGTCCGTCCACAAGGTGAGTCGCTATAACGTTCAACTTCAAGGTGGCTTGAACGTATCGCATGAGTCTTGCGAGCAGTAATGCTGCGGTGAGTTCAAGTCTCGGGATGGTGAGCCGTTTGAGTGGTGCTACCTTAGTTTTGGAGCACACCAATGAAATCGTGGCGCCATTAGAGCTGCGGACGGTGATGTACACAACTGCAGCCATTGCGAGTTGCGAGGCATCAGAAAAGCCGTGAAATTCCACTGTTGAGGTACTCCATGTGTTATACCATCGAGGTATTGAGATCTTGCTTAAGCTGGTGAGTTCCTTTCTGATGCTGAGCCACTGTGATGAGAGCTGGGATGACAGTGGTTCATCCCATTGAAGCTTATGAAGCCAAAAGCTCCTGCAAGAGCATCTTCGCCTTGATCACTACTGGTGATACAAAGCCTAGTGGATCGAATATCTGAGCCACTTCAGATAAATGAGGCGTTTGGTGAGATGATTAGTTTGCGACGAGATCCTTGTTGAGAATGTGAATAAATCTTCTTGAGGAAGCCATCGTAATCCGAGTATTTTGGTTACGCAATCGTCAAATGCAATTTGAGAGCCCTGATTCTTTTCTGCTTGAACCGCATTGAGTACATCTTGATGAGTCGCGTGCCACTTTGCTAATGGGAAACCGCCCGCCATGCACAAGTCCTTTAGCTGCAATGAAATTTCAATTAGCTGTTCAACAGTGTCTGCGCCTCCAAATATGTCATCGACATATCGGCCTTGAGTGAGAGGCGGCACTGCAAGAGGATAGTTGTGACCTTCATCCTCCACCAGTTGCAGCAGTGTCGTACTGCCAAAAACGGGGCAGCCTTGGTGCCATAGGTGACCGTTGTTAGATAATGTGGCACTACATTGAGCAGGTCGTCTACCCAGAGAATCCGTGTAAATTCCAGTCATCTTCATGCACGTTAATCTGCCTATACATTTTGGTAATGTCAGTGGCGACTAAGTGTCGGAATTGTCGAATCCAGAGCAGAACATCGGTGATGTCTAGATGCAACTTGGCTCCCGTGTGCATGAGATCATTGAGTGAGCGGCCGGAGGTGGATGCACTCGAGCCATTAAATACCACACGTAATTTTGTGTTGCACTGTCTGGTCTGAGCACTCCGTGGGTGTGGCAGATAATATTGGTGTGTGCTGACTGGAGACGGTGAAGCCTTCTCATGTGATTGAGCTCTCGTATTCAGTCATAAACTGATGATACAGACGTTGATAATCCTGATCTCGGGAGAATCTTCGTATTAATCCCTGCAGGCATCGATGAGCAGTTAGATACGAGTTGCCAAGCGTATCAGGTGATGATTTTAACGGAAGTCGAACCGTGTATCCGCCCTGTTGAGTCCCGGAAACAGTGCTTTTGAAGTATTCTTCGCATCTTGTGTTCGTCAGGAGTAAGATCCTGATTGTTACTCGCAGCACTTCTTCTTGTGTCCAGAATTCTCCAGCAACTCGTCAGAGCATTTTCCTCTTTCCTCAATCGAGATATGATGCACAGTCGCAGATGCCGATGCTGATGTGTTTGACAGGCCCGAGAACGAGCCATCCAAAAATTGAGAGCTGCGCAATTGGCATCAATGGATCGTGTTTGATGATGTTGGGCTTGATGACCTGCCCATATGCGTCCGCTCCAATGATGATGTCCACTGCCGGGGTGTAAGAAAATCTGGATCGGCCCAGGCTAACTTTGTAAGATGCGGCCATTCCTGTGGGCAGCGTTGAGATGGCAGGAGGTTGGTTAACGTCTGCAGAATGTTGAGCGTGAATAATGACGTCTGATCTTGAGTGAAGTGAGCGGAGCGTGAGTGACGCGATTCCTCGAGTTTGTGTTGACCTTCGCGCAACCAATGCCAGTGATGATAATGACTGAATGCTGTCGAGGAATGTTGAGCTGACGGACAAGTGACTCAGAGATGAAGGTAAGCTCTGACCGGAGTCGATGAGAAGCCGTACGTGCTGAGTTGGTAACAGATGAGCTTAGCTGAGCCAAGGCCGTCGCTAATAACGTTGAGTGTGATGAGCGGGCACGAAAGTGAGTGGTTGACGATTGCGCCGTCCATTCATTGAGTGGGCGCAGCTGAGCTGGTGGTCGGCTTCGTTTGATGTGCTCGCCTGATGAGCCTCATGCAGCATAGTATGATGGCGATTGGTGCACTTCTTGCACCCTCGTGAGCTCTTGCAGAGCGGACGTTGTGGCGACCGAGGCAGTTGAAGCACAGGCCTCCGTGAGATGACAAGTTTTTTGGCGATCGCCAGGTGAGAAGATCTCGGAACTTGGAGCACGTGACAATAAAGTGCGTGCCATTGCAGCAATCGCACGGTACTCCGTTGAGCTGTCTGATGTCACAGCACGGGCTGGTTGAACTCCGCATGTTGAGCGGTCGATGAGCGCCTGGATGTGGAGCTGGCTGCGCTTCCTGAGCTTGCCGTTGACTCATCCTCTCTAGCGCTCGTGCTCGCGATGTCAAGAACTGCTCAAGCTTCTCAAATCGCGGATATTCGCGAGTGGCTCCTAGCGAGGTCTCCCACTGCTCCTTTGTCTGGCGGTCCAACTGCCTGGAGAGTTGGTATACCAGGATACAGTCGCCCAGATCCTCTAAGACACCTAAGGCTTGCAAGCCTTTATTCCTTCCTTGAAGGTAGTGAGCAGCTTGTCTTAGCGCTGCGGCGTTCTTCTGCACTGGCGTTGAGCTGGCAAAGAGCTGATCGAGATAGGCTTGGATGAGCAGGCGCTTATTTTCATAGCGATCAACGAGCATCTCCCAGATGCTTGAGCGAATCGGCGGTGAGCGGCAGTCCAGAGATGAGCTGAGCCGGTGGACCTTTAATGAGAGCCGCAGGTAGTGGAGTTTCTCCACGTCGGTGAGCCGTTGACTGTCATAAATGACAGCCTTGAAGAGGTCTCGGTATGTGGCCATGTCTCGTACTGGCCCCTCGAATGACGGATATTGATGTCCGGCAGTCGTTGCTGAGGACTGAGAGGGCTGCGCCGGTTCAGCCGTTGCTTTCGGAGCGAGCTTCTCCGCCAGTGCGCCCTTGAGCTTTGCTAGGGAGCGACGAGCCGACATGCATTCGTGCGCCTCCATGGCGAAAGGCGTTGTTTGCGAAATAATCATGACCGATGAACGCTGCCGGCCATGAGACTTCGAAGTATGAGTGCTCTTTAAGGAACGCTTTGGTGCGTCTCCTCGAGCTGGATGGAGATCTGGAGGACTTCATCCACCGAGTTTCTTCAGCGGTAGCCGGCAATGTCTGCTTGATGGCTCGCATCGTCGCGATGCGGTTGCATCTGAGTCTGCACCTTGAGTGTGAGCTCAGCTGACAGACGCGCGGGTGACGTTGTGCGGTCTGATGTGCGCGGATCGTCTGGCAAGTCAAGCAATGGCGGGGTCTTGCGCCTGCCCCTGTTTTGTTTGCCGCTCCCGGTTTTGCCGCCCGTCGCGGTGTTGGCGGGCTCCGACATGATGAGACGTCACTGAGCTGGTACGATGAGAGACCTGAGAATCGAAACATGTGTAAGAAATGCTGCACGAGTCGAGAACGTTCGAGAACGCGTGAGAGAAAACACTGCGCGACGCGAGAGTCTGTCATGCACTGAGCACGTGATCATGTCCGCGTTACACTTGTGAGCGCGCGCGGTAATGTTTGTATGGCACTCGCGAGCGCGCGTGAAAATGTCTGTCCTTCACTCGCGAAAGCGCGCGATAATGTCTACGTGGCACTTTGAAGGGCATGCCCTGTTCACACGATCTGTCTCTGAGCTACACTTTATGTTCCACGCATCCGGCTCGAAGGACCAAATGTTCGCGAAATCGCTGTTTTCCCGGCGATGGAAGCGGGATGAGAAGGACGCGCGTGGAAGGTGTTAAGAAACTTATGACCGTTTTATTTGTGGAGCTCAGAGCACAGTCTGAGCAGTCTTTAATTTGAAAAAATATGTACAGTCTGACCTGAGAAGTCCGGAAATGAGATGTATTTAGTGATGAGAGTGAATGAGACGATTATATTAATCTCTCTTCCGTGATGATACGCCCGTGGAGCCGTTGAGATCCGTGGCTGTCGGCACTCGCGCACGGGTGAGCCTGATGTGTCTTGATGCTGTACCTGAGCTGGATCTGAGCGGTCTCTTTAGCTCTTAAATCGGTATCTAATCAGCGTCGGTCGCTGCGGTATGCCACTTGGATACGAAAATCCACTCGCACGACTATAGCACACGTGCACGACTTATCGCAGAGCGGCCATATATCGACTGTGTCTGTCGAGCGGAAACGACGACGCTCGCGCTCGTGATTGCGATATCCGCCGCGCGGATCCGGCGGTCGATACCCGGTCGATGCTGCCATCTGATCCGGCGGCGCACCGTGACAGCGGAATCTCAAACAATTGATATTGTGAAATATTATTAAGCACCAAGATCCGCTTCAACCAAAAACGTGACCTCTCATTTCTTGTGTTTTAAGTTTTCTAATTTTGCATAAAATATTTAATTTTTTTAATTAACATTAATTTTTATTAAATATTTTCGTAAACAGTGAAATTACCTGTAATAATTCGTGAAAAAACCGTATAATATATATTATAGTTCTTATAAATAAATATAATCGTAATATTTTGCAAACATATTTTATAATTTAAACTTTAACCGGGAAAAAAAATTTCTTATAATGTCTTATATGATCATATAATTAAGAAGCGATATTATATGCTCATATATGAATTTTGGCCATATAACCTCTTATATGGTCATATATGATTATATAAGATTATATAAGGACATATAAAAAATATCTCTTACAGTGTGTCACCTATATGCTCAAATAAGAAGCAATCTTATTATATATGAATTTTGGCCTAATAAGAGTTTATATGGTTATATATGATTATATAAGATTATATATAAGGACATATATATTTATATAAGTTTTAGAAAATTGTTATATATTTTCAAATGTTATTTTTTAAGCATGTCACTTTATTATAAGAGTGGACTATACGATATAACTCATACAAAAATTGTGTCGCTCCGAGACAGCGTTGCGCGAGAATAGGGCGAGACAGTGTCGTGTCTTTTGATGCCATTCTTATAACACTGTTTGTCAAATTTTAAATACGAGAAACAGATCACATCGAATGCCATCTATCGGATACTTTGAGATGCATATTCTGATCTGATCATATATAATCTTATATGACTATATAATTTCATATACGATTATATTATTTTCAATTTAACTTATAAGGTATGTTTGCAAAATAATATGATTAATATATTTGTTTATAAGAACTATAATATATATTATATAACAGTTTTTTTCACGAATTATTACTGATAATTTCACTGTTTACGAAAATATTTAATAAAAATTAATATGTCAATTAAGAAAATTAAGTATCTTATGCAAAATTTAAAAAAAGAAAACTTGAAATAACATAAGCAATGAGAAGTGCCATTTTCGGTCGAAGCGAATCTTGATGCTTAATAATATTTCACAATATCAATTATTATTAAATACATGTTTCAGTTTTTTAAATTGGCACTGCGTGCCAATATGGACTTTGTCGGACTTAAAACGCAATTGTGTAAACTGAAACTAGAAATAATATATTAATTTGATATTGTCAAGTAAAATAATATACTAGAAGAATATTTATAACAGTTATATGGATAGATCCATTATAGAGTATATATTAATTCATATATGATTATCTTTAACCTTATAAATATACTTTTACATGATCACACATGATAATATACTAGTATATAAAACTATATATGACTATATAAAATGTTATTTAAAGAGATAAGTCGTTTTATTTCGACCCTACTAGCCAATTGATACAAGAATTGCACGTTTCGACCGAATTCCGGTCCTTATCAAGTGCTTTTAAGTTACATTGATCCGCATAACTAAATTAATTGCATCGTTGACGTGGTGTCCTGACGACGCAAAACTAAACAAAAGAGAGAATTTATACATTTAGCAATAGAAACACTCTATAAAATCATTACAATATCTCGTTAGACAAAAATAAAGTTCCTCCAAGGTGCATTACTGTACCTTACGTGAAGGGCCTTAGTGAGAATGTTAGTCGTACAATGCGAGACATGAATTTTAGAGTTCTTCACACCATCCCCAAGAGATTAGATTGTGTTATTAGGAAGGGTAAGGATGTGTTGCCGAATCTCAGTCAGACGGAGTTAGTTTATAAGATTGATTGTGCAAATTGTGATGCTGTATACATTGGCCAGACAAAAAGGCACTTAGAAACACATATCAAAGAACATCGATGTGATATAAGGAAAAATGTAGATAGCCATTCTGTTGTGAGCAAGCACCGTCTTGAACACAACCATGATTTCAAGTGGCAGCATCCCGAATTTTATACAAAGAAAAGCAGTTCAAAAAAGAGAAATATCAGAAATGTTTTTCATCAAAAAACATGATTGCACAATCAATTTACAAAACGATACTGAGAGCCTGCCATCTATCTATAACCGCGTCATCAGCGTTACTTAGTCTGCTCTGCATATTTCGGTTCTGCTCGTTTTTACACCAGAGCGCTCAGTTCGACTTTGACCGCCTTACTGTTCGGACGTTGTGCCTCGATATGGCTGGCGATGTTTTCATGTATCACCGTTTGTTTTGGAACGCATAAAAATTGTAAGCTTTTAACTAAATGTATAAATTCTCTCTTTTGTTTAGTTTTGCGTTTGTCTTGACGTCGTCAGGACACCACGTCAACGATGCAATTAATTTAGTTATGCGGATCAATGTAACTTAAAAGCACTTGATAAGGACCGGAATTCGGTCGAAACGTCGTGCAATTCTTGTATCAATTGGCCAGTAGGGTCGAAATAAAACGACTTATTTTTGAATTATTTGCTGGCGACGGAAATTGGTTTGTTTATTATTTAAGAGGTTAGCCATATATATTGTTCAAGATTATATTCCATTTCTTATATGACCTATATGTATAATTATATATTTACTAATATAAACAAATAAGAGGTATTTTCCGAATGTATAATCATATATGCTATATATGCCTGGTAGAAATGCCTTGCCGGCGCCACGACACTTGTCAGCGCCATGCTAGTTTGCCACGCCACAGCCTTATCCTAAA
>JASTWK010001040.1:0-54504 GCA_030770225.1 Temnothorax unifasciatus | reverse complement strand
CGTTAACTATCAGTGAAATAATCTCTCTTTGTAAGAAGTTCATCCTTTTTTGATCCTTAATCTTGCGTAACTTCCTTTCTAGATATAATATCCAGTATTTTAATTCATCTTCCATTGCATCGCTTTTTGATATGGTTTGCATTGCATTTTTGGCTACTGACCAAAATTCATCTTTCGATTTTTCGTCGAATCTTCATTTAAGGATTCAAATTTTCTTCTTTTACGTTGTGATGTTACACTGTGTAATCGGATTGAATTATTACATGATGAAATTGGCTGAAAATTTGAGTCAGTATTTTCTACATAAAATAAATAATTCAATAAAAATTTTCACATTGTGATCGTACGGAGGTGTAATGTAACTCACGCACCATCATAGTGTGTCACCGACACGGTCGCCACTCGATTTTATCGGCCGAAATCGAGAAACGTTGATTAATCGCGCTTCAGTTCCTCTAGTTTCCTACCCTTTGCTGATTCCCCTGGTAGTTAGCTCCGGGCCTCCCTTGCTGCCGCTGGGTCTCGGACTGCTGCCGCTGGACCACGGGTATCGGACCCCTCAAGGACTTTCGGCTGTGCACCGCCGGGACTGCCCCTGGGTCGTCGCGTGGCCGCTTCTGAGTCCCCCCGAACGTGTTTGAAATGACCGTCAGGTAGGTACGGGGACCAGGTAATTGGGTATGGTAAGAGGTTTTACCGCACACGATTGAAATTACCAATTGCTTTCAAGGAAAATTAAATCTTTAATTCTACCGTTCAATATCAAAGACGTCGTTACAACTGTTCGACTCTTTATGTTACAGGATCAACGCGACTGTCGCGGGATGGTTTTCGCCAAGAGAATCTAGACTAAGTCTTTACGGCGCTATTCGCTAATTGATCGATATATCGAGAGATCTGGACTGGTCGTTGGCCGGAAAACGAATCCTCGAGCGCCTTGCTCCGTGATTTACCTTCTCGTCTCGGGCTCGCCCCTACTCTCACGTGGTTACGCCTCTCATCACCAATCAGCGTTGGCTACGCGCTACCCCGATGCTTCCGCATTCCACATCTGCTAACCATTTGTTCGCTCGCAAACAAGATCGTAAATCACTACTATTCTGACATGGGTTGACTTTCCTCCCCCACATTCCGATATTGAATCCAACTTGACAACAACTTTCTAAATTCCTGTTTGGTTGTTACGCAGTACTTCGCTTCCTCATTACCAACTTATTATTTAACACGATTCCTTACCCATGCTTTTCATGGAAGCGAGGTCTTGCGTTTCCACTCGTCGTTCCGCAGTTTTATTTTTGAATGTCAGGTACGCTGACATGCTCTGCCTGTCTGGGTCGTTCGCGTCCTTTCCCCGTTGTCGGTTCTCTACTCGCCGTGACCGTGGTCGGCTCGGTGATGCAACTACGCATTGATTTGCACTGACCCTTATCGGGATGCGTCCCTCGCGTGACTATCGCAATTTGTATTGACTTACACCGCGATCGGTCCGGTGGATCGGCCGGACAGTTGACCATGGTTATCATGGTACGCGCATCTCACGAACCGGCTTTGATATCTCACGATCTGTGCTCTGCGTACGATGTACGTATGCTGTCTGCTACTTCCGCACCCTCATCCGATCGAACCTAATTTGATTTCGCGGATGGCATATGCCATGGTGTGTGGTCAGACCCTTGGGCCATTTGAGCACCACTGCTGCCAACGCTGCCTGTCGTTATGTTCGTTGGCACGTTTGCATGTACCTGCCTCTATCCGACATACGTTTCGCACGCCTATCCTATATACCCGGTGACCATCTCGGGTCCCAATTACCGTGGTTCCAGGTTTACCCAATCCGCGCTTCCGGTTTGGTGGCCGTGGCCCTACATTTACTAACTGGATGTTTCTTATTCCGGTCATGTCGTTTTTCGCTCAGTTCGGCGGTTCAGTGGCCCGTTCATATGACCATCATCCCCTATTGTCCGCGTGGTACCCGTATTACCATAAGTATGCGGTCGGAACGAAATTCAACCCGCGCCATCATGTTTTCCCTTCAATTTTAAGTAATTACAATGATTGTTGTTCCGCTCGTGTTGGTGGAACCCTTTTATCACATGACCATATTGGTCGTATGGATCGCATGTCCTGAACCGTCTTTCAACCAATGATTCCTTGATTTTAATCTCCTTCTTGGTCCCTTGCAGCCGCCGGCTGCACCTCTGACGACGGCAGCAATGCGGAAGCAGGGGCCAACGGTCCTGGACGACAGGCTCCTCCTAGAGCCCATAATCCCGGCGAGAACGAAGAAGAGGAGCAGGTCCGTTCCCGACCCGGAGGTAACGACGGGCCCGATAGATTTGCGCCAAGACGGAAAGATCTACGCGGCCATTCTAGACGCCTTAAAGGTGTCAAAAGACATGTTAGATAAGAAATTCTATTAGGTTATAAAGTGCGTGCGTATAAAAATAAACTCATAGTTAGTAAGATGCGTGCGAAAAAATAGAATAGTTTCCATAATTAATTTTATTTCTAACTCGCGCAAAGGCCAGAGGCCATCAAGTGAAGTTTTATTATTTTAATTTAGTGCAATAAGTACCAACTAAGCGAGGTCCAGTTGAAATTTTGGTTCTGTTTTGTTTCAATTCCGTTCCCTCTTTTCGTATCTGTTAGTTCATTTTATGTTCAATAGGCAGCAATGTAGAGTGCCTAATAACCTCGACGTTCAAATCGATTAACGGGGCAAAATACCCCGACACAAAAACGGGACGCGAGTAAATTTTGTTTTGTTTAAAACCCCTAGGGTTTCCGAGATTCAAAATCAGAACGGAGTAAAGCTAAAGGCACGTTCACAATTGTCGGCGTGGATAGCGAAAAGACGTTACGGGACGCACAAACAATTCCGCAATACGGAAATAAGAAAGAGGGGCGCAAGCATAGGAAAGATCACCCTTGAACGCGAGCGCGAAAGTAGCCCAATCCGAGAAGGGGTTACCAGGGGACATGGTCAGTACATTGAGCGACCTACCGGTTCGATCGGCGAACTGCCAACGCGAAACAGTGTAAGACGGTGCGGATAACGCGATACCTGCAGCCGACGGCTGCAGTTGCGACCTTAGCTGGTACGGATCCAAGGTAAAAACCAGGACCCAAGGTAACGGGGAACATCACCGTTATCCCAGGGCGCAAGGGCGCCAAGCCGAAGCCAACGACCGACGGAACTGACCAAGAGGGACGACCAGCAGCGTCCAGGGCGGTGATGGCGGCTATAAAAGACCTCGTGAGGGGGCCGAGGAAGCCTCCGGTCAGGGACCAGTAAGCGCAGGCGAGCGTGATTGTAAATAGATAATTTAGGCATAAGAATAATAGGATTAAGATTTAGAAAAGGGATACTAAAACCCGGTAAGTAGAAACGCGAGGCGATTAAACGCGCGGGATGCGTATTAGTAAGTGTGATTTGCGCGGATGAAGAAAAGACTAGTTTATTTACTGTGGTGCTATTATACCGCCATTTTGTTTTCAGTTTTCGTAGTGAATTTTCGTTAGCCACGCACCAATATGATTTATGCAATACCATTTAATTTGTTTGTCTGGTACGGTTGAGAGACCCTGCGAGCGGTTACTCATCTAAGAACTTGAGATTCCCAGCATAGGGAATGCGTAATAATAAGTATGATTTGCGGTTGAGTAAAAACCTGTTCAATTAATTTTGGTTTCAAATACCCCCATTTTGGTTTTGTTACGGTGACGAGGTGAGCTTCATGGTTACTTTTGGGTTTACCGGTACATCGATTTATTTTCAACATTTCTCCGTGGATGAGAAACACTGCGCTAATTTCCTAGATTCAAAGTTCGAGGTGCTCAGCATAAGGGACACGATAAGATCCGCGCACGTTCGATTGAGGGACACTAATATAACGGGGGTCCGAAACAAACGAGCACCGGATGGTACGCGTATCCGCGAAACCGGCAATGCGGCGAAGGGCGCAGACATGCGGGGTTACGCGCGGGGGGCCAGCCTAAAGGATTAAAAGGTTGACCTGGAACTTTGGCCATGCGGGAGCCGAGAACGTAATACCATGGTACGCGAAAAACTACGAAGGCATGGACCGAGCTCAGGGTAGTAGGGCTAACGTATAGCCAGGGCCCTAGAATAGGCAAACAGCGAAACTCCATAGCCGGGGGTCAGCGCGAACCGAAGTACGGGGTACCACGGGAAACGCCATGGACCCAGGTGTGCAGAGCGTGTAACCGGGGAAAGGCCGTAGAAGCATAAGAACGATCAATGTAAACGCCAAGGGTCACCTTCCGTACCCGCGAGTAGTAATACGTGAGAATACACAGAGCGCGTGACAAAGGAAGTGTACGGCAGGTGGAACAAGGCGTAGGATCGAACAATAGCGAAGGAATGCGAGAGAAAGTTGTTTGCGCGCCTGTTATGCGAAAATGGGAAACACCTGGCGTGAACCGTGGAACGCGGAAGCGATCGACGCCGCGAACATATGGACAAGAGAACCGCCCCGAGCGAGCGGGAGGAGCGTAACCATAAGAGAAGGGATACCGATCCGACGATAGGTAGCCGAACCCAGAGAGGGGAGGAGAACGGATGGCGAGTCGGTAGCGAGCCGGGAATCGATCGAGGATTCCACGCTAAGACGCGATAGAAAGAAGTCACAAACAAGTTCTCATGTAAAGTCACGACATAGAATAATTAGAGACAATTTACTCACCACTATCACCTTGGTGTAATATTAGTAGTCGCGAAAACTTGAGGCGTGGAACGTCCCGCGGTAGACGCGTTAAATCGACATAGCCCGCGAGTATATCTCATCGTTGTATTACTGCAAAGAAGTAAAATAAAATTTATTTTACCAATTAAACAAAATCTCGATCTGATAATTTACTCGTGAGCGGGATACCTACCAATACCGATACACCTACCTGTTATCCGATACCTACCTGTGGGCGATCCTGAGTCCGTCCGGGAAGATCCAACGGCGACGTACGAGCGAAGGTCCGGCGACACAGTCAGCGGTGCACAGCTGCAGTCCGAGAGAGGTCCGAAACACTCCGTCCAGCGGCGATCCAGAATCCAGCGACGACCAGGCGATCTGAAACAGAAAAGGGTAAAAGAGGAATCAGCGGGGGCATCCGAAAGGTTAGAATCCGAGCAATTGTAGTTCTTTCTCGTTTTCTGGGATGAAATCGAGTGGCGACCGTGTAGAAAATACATAAAAACGCGGAAAAGGGGGTAGATCGGGCCTCCGTACGGTTACAATACCAACGGTAGTTAACCGACCGGAAGCGCGGGGCCCGAAAAGGGGGTACCGAAGAGCGTGGTCGGCACAGCGAGCGATCCACCGGTCCAATCGACGAACGGTAAACGCGGAAAGGTTAAAGTTAACGCGGACAATGAGATACCGGCGACAGCCAGCCAACCGGACACGTGGAGCCCATAAAAGGGTTACCATGGGGGCATGGTAAGGGACCTGGACGAACTACCTGTCGGAGCGGCAAACGGTCGACACGAACGCATTGCGGGGACCGAAATTAGGGCAAAACCGTCGATAAGTTACAAACCGAACGCGTAGATGCGGGGATGTGAGTAGGTAAGCTATGTTGGTTCTAACCCACCGCGGCGGTGTCAGATTACACAAGGGTATCAGATTTCACGGGGGGAGGGGGGAGGGGGGTACCGCGTTGGAGGGGGAGGGGGGTACCGCGTTTTCGTCCGTCGCGGGGGCGGGGTACGCGTTTTCATGCGTCGCGGGGGCGGGGGAGGGGAGTACCGCGTTTTCGTGCGTCGCGGGGGCGGGGTACGCGTTTTCATGCGTCGCGGGGGAGGGGTATCGCGTTTTCCGGCGCCGCGGGGTGAGGGGACCGCGTTTTCCGGCGCCGCGGGGGACCGCGTTTTCGCCGCGCCGCGGGGTGAGGGGCGACCGCGTTTTCGCCGCGCCGGTCCGCATGACGTCACCCGCTCGCGCTCCCGGCCCCCGTTCTCTCGCGCCCCTGTCCCCCGTTCGCTCGCGTCTTCTCGTTTGCGCGCGGTCCCTCTCGCTCCCGGCCCCCGTTCGCGCGGCCCCTCGCTCCCGTTCGCGCGCGTCTTCTCATTCACGTTCTCTTTCCCTCGCGCGTTCTCGCTCACGATCGCGTTATCTTCCCCGTTCGCGCTCGTTTTCTCGTTCGCGTAATATACAATTATATGTACTTACTCCTGCAGCAGGATAAATAACTTCGATGAAATCTTCAATTCTTGCTTCCATTCTTCCACTAGTATGCCGCTTAATCACACCACAGAATCACGTCGGTTTGACTGACTGCAAAGGCTGAACCAGAGCTCAATTTATAAGGGTCGAACAAAGAAGAGAGAGGGTTGTACGTGATTTATCTGCGACATATTATATTATCAAAAACTAGCTGTCATGAAAAATAATCTTCTACTTACCGTTGCATCTTGCAATCGCGGGTGGATACTCTGAACCGTTATCAAATAAATGAGAAGCGAGGATGCGCCTTCCGAAAAATCTACGATGTGCAGTTTTGCACGTGTCCTGCGACGAAGACACCGCGAGACACGTATGTTCACGAAAACAATAACGTGACTTTCGATCATTTGATCTGTATAACTGCTATCAAACAGCTAAAACACCTTTAAAAACAGCTATTAAACAGCTATCAAACAGCTAAAACACCTTTAAAAACAGCTATTAAACAGCTATCAAACAGCTAAAACACCTTTAAAAACAGATATTAAACAGCTATCAAACAGCTAAAACAACATTAAAAACAGCTATTAAACAGATATTAAACAGCTAAAACATCTTTTAAACAACTAAAACGTCTTTAAAAACAACTAAAACGTCTATATTATACTATGTGGGAAAAGGAAATAAAACAGTTATATGTGTATACATCTATAGTTTATTTTAAAAAAAATCATACATATGTCTGGTGTCGCGACCACCAGTTAGATATTTTTAATACATTTTGTAACGCGCAATTCTTAACATGTTTTTCACATCTTATAGTATTAGTAACATCTAGATTATTTAAAGATTCGATATCTTCATAATCCGCATCCAAAGTCTCAATGTTTAGACTTTTTCTCGCTTTATTCTCAAGTAGATCCACCAGCCATTCTCGTTTCTGACATCCCTTAACGTACACAAGAGTCGACGTCTCGTCACCCTCTCCAAGCACGGCCGATGTAATTAGATGTTTCGCCATGCTGTACGGTACGTTTCCATCCTCCCATCGTAGTCCATGGTGATTTGCAATCAACCAGGAAGCGCACGACTTCTCGGATTTCATGAGGAGACTCCATGGCATGGGACATGTAAAAATGTAATGCGCCAAAACGGCCCCGTTTCTCAGAACCGCCACCTCCTTTACGACAAATTTTATCCCGACGGTGAATCCCTGCAGATCGACAAACGTTGGTACGATCATGACGAAACGACGGAGCAATCTATAGCTTATCGTGGTACATCAGTGCCTCTTATATCGCAATATCCGCTGATATTGCAATTTACATGATTTTGCGCACTACGTTCGATAACGGACAGTATTCGATTACGCGATCATGTAAGACGAGACAATAGGCGGTAGTATTTGCCGGTACATTCTCTTTACAGTCAAATTCTATTCGCACATCCACGGTGGCGCTCTTGACAGATTCGTTTTGTCGCGAGCAATCAATGACAGCAAAAGGTCCTTTTGTCAGGAATGTAACCACAGTGCAAAGCGTATCGAAGCAGTCGTATCCGTAATAAGTTTTACGAAAACGCGCATACATATCGAAAAGGACGGCGTATCGATTTTTGCCAAAATCCAGATTCAAGTCATCGTACGGATAAAATTCAGAGTTTAGATAAAGTTTCACGTTGGTCAAGTTACAGTCATCGAATACGCTAACATCTTGCGACATGATATTCTTGCGTCCGGTCTGCAGCGCAAAGATAACGTACCGCGGCTTCTCCAGCTGAGTCGCCGTTTTAACGGCCCACGAATGCTTGGTCGTGCTCTGTAACATAGGGTACTCATACAGATCCCACGAACGGAAACTAACACTAAGATATCGCCCGCTTTCCAAGGCCCGTAGCATGGATAGCTTATTGATCTCGTTTAATGTGACGTGAGGCATTCGCCACTGTACTTTAAACAATTCAATTTCCGGCTCCGTCGCCGGATTTCCCACAATGCAATTGTTATCGTTGCGCGCTCGTATCAAAATTAATTCGTGACGAGCGTTAACAACCACGCGTTTGTAATCCTTGCAAAAGCCCAACAATGTGTTGAGCGGTACGCAATAGTTGAAATATCCCTCCGGGTGAGAAATGTCCCATCCAGCATTTTGCATAATTTTTGCTTTGTCATTTGTAAACGATACATAGTTCTTGATTGTACTGGTTATTCCAACGTTTCTGTTGCGATCAATCTCCACGCCATTGAGCTCGTATCGAATTTCGTCAAACATGAACGCCACGCAATTATTCGCAAGCGTTGTCTCAGACTCGTCATTTTTTCTCTTTATCGTCAATCTTCCTTCAACGTAGAGAAAGCTCTCGCACGGCAACGTGTATAAATCCTGCTGTTGTATGGGTATTCTTATCTCATCGTTATGTCCAAACGTTGTGTTGGCGTACGGATTGTACGTGTGTGTCTCAATCTTGACGACGCTGTCGTCAAAGATCGGTTCACCTCCAATGTTTAAGATATTAGCCATTTCGTACGGCGAAACCCAATGATTTCAAAAATTCAACGTTCGACGCGGTGAGTTTCTTCTTTGGCGATCGGATTGTCTCTCTAATTTTGTTTCTCGTCTGTTGCACCTGCTCAGCTTCGTTCAGTACGAGCATCTCACGTTATCGCTGTCGTCTTCGTACATGCAGTCTAACGGTGATCTCCTCTCCACGAAAATCAATCAATCGACCGTCCTGATCCACGACGCGAAGCGTCAAGTCCGAAATGCTCCGTACGATGATCGGAAGGTAAATGATCTGTGCCGGCGTTTCCGATATCTTATATCCAGGAGGCACACTCGGTGAAAACTCATGTATCGTGTGCACGTGCTTGTCGTTGCTGTACGCACCCGCGGTCACGTTACACTCTATGCGAATAATGTTTACGTTGATGATATTTATCGGAACATCCGATTCGTGCCATTGTCGCGACTCTAGCACGCGATTCACTGAAAATCCTAGCAGCGATCCAATGTTGTTCGGTTTGGTGAAATTTATCCGATAAGCGCACTTGATCTCGCTCTTCATCGTATTGTTATTAGCTCGAATAACAATCAATGGGTGCGGTTCATCTTCGTTTGTCGAGACAATACTGGATTGGTTCCATAAAAGAGCGCGTTTCAGATACATGTCTATATCACGCAGTTCGTACGATTTTTTGGGAATGGTAATCTCCTTGTTGTCGTCGTCGTCGTCGTCATAGTAGAATTTATTGTTCGACGAATTTACATTCGGTATCGTGTGATAGGTTTCAAAATCTGTCAGACCGAGCTCGTAATCGCCATCGCTCAAATCCACGGCGGGAAAGTAGCTTACCGCGAGGATGCTGCTCTTGCCGGTGAGCGTAAATGTCAGTGACATGTTTGAACGAATACTGAGATTAAACATCGTAACGCCGGTCTTTAAATTGATTGTCAACCGACTGTAGAAAGCGCAGACACAGTTGTCCGCAATTGCTCTGATCGTATCGCTGATAAGGCGTGCGATTGTACTCTATCTTCGTCACGCTCGGTTCGAAATATCGCACCAATTCTTTCGGTGGTCGAAGATTGCCGAAACTGTCGAAATATATGACGCGATCACCCCTCTTTGCGTACGCCACCCAGTGAGTACCCGGTCCCTCGGCATTATCCAAATTCACGATACCGCTCTTGTTTTGACGTATACCGCCGATCGGTAACGAGTCGCGCATGAAAATACCTCTAAAATATGGAATGCGCATACGTTTTGCAAGTTGTTGCAATTGCACGTTGGTAGTTACACCCTTGGGGATTTTTAGAGTCTCTTCGACGTTTTTTTTTTTTCTCGAAACTCCCCGTCCGCGTTTGTACGGAGCGAGATAAAGTCCGTGACCTTCCATGGCGCGATTGTGACGTTGCATCTCTTCCAGCTGACGTCGCGCGGCTTTGTTATCGTTCACGGCCTTTGCGACTCCCGCCGCTCCACCGACCAATGAACCGAGAACCCCCAACAACGGCAGGATCGGTAGGATACCGCCGCGTTTCGCTACCGGAAGTATTCGCTTGTTCTTCTTCTTTTTCTTCGTTTTCAAACCCATACCGAGTTTCGTTTTAGCCTTCATGGCCGCCCAGACGGCTGTAGCTGCAGCTCTCTCTCCGAGAGTCGAATCGTTCGCGGTGACACGTTTTCGCGCTTTCGCGGCGAGTATATTGTCTGCCACGTGTCGTTCTGCGAGATCGTTGCTACGCGAGTAGGCTACGTCGTGCTCGCGGCACGCTGCGTCCAATGGATTGATACCCCGATCACCTCTTGCCAATCGTGTTTCTAAATGAGTTCCCGGACCGCAAAATTGATAGCCGGGGATATGTAATTCGATCGGAAGCGCATTTATCGCGCGATTCAGCAGACCTCGACCTATCTTCGGCGGCATTCGCCGCAGTTTTTTATCAACGGTGGCGGACCGTCGATGTGCGTTTGCTGACTCGGCAAATTATAATGTTTTAAACAGCGACGATATTGCTGACCCTCCGAATCTGCCTTGATATGTTCGGGAAGCTTATCCCACAAATAATCTATGTAATTATAAAACTGTCGTAGTAGAATGACCTTTGGTATATACTTCAACTGCTCGGCGGTTAAATCGTAAATATTGCTGTTATCCGACACGAGCAAAAACATTTTAAAGACTGAGCATCTTAGCTCTACGCGTCTCTATAAATAGGCCAGCTTTCTCGATACTGTTTTTCATTCGTTGTGGAGGGGAGGTAAAATGCGGTTCGTACGACAATCGCGGACGATCAAAGTGACAAACTTTGACGATAGGATACAGTTAACGAAAGAGGTACGCAAACATGGAGACATGCTACCGATTTCTATACGCGGTATCATCTGCGGTCCATCGAATTGCGGCAAGACAAACGTCTTGATAAGCTTGCTGGAAAGTCCGCACGGTGTACGTTTCGAGAACGTGTATGTGTACTCGAAATCGTTGCAACAACCGAAATATCGATATTTGGAGAATATACTAACACCGATAGAAGAGATTGGCTACTTTACGTTTTCGAATAACAGTAACGTCGTTCCACCGAGCGAGACGCTCCCGAATTCTATTTTTATCTTTGATGACGTGGCGTGCGACAAGCAGGATGCGATAAGAGAATACTTTGCAATGGGCCGGCACGCGCACGTTGACTCCTTCTATCTTTGTCAGACGTATGCAAAGATACCGAAGCATCTGATACGAGCTTGTAGATCGTCTCCGATTGCTCGAAGCTTCGCGCCTTGCGGGTCACACCGGTCACAATAACGAGATCCTGTCGATTATCGAGGAACTTCGCGAGGCTGGACTTATTATAAATTAAAACGCGCGTCGGCGAGTCATTCAATCAACATCGAAATGCCGATCAACAAGTTTGGTATATCGCCCGGAAGAGGCGGTGCGGAACCGTACTATCAATGGAGAGAATTAATCAGAAATTACGTGCGCGATAACGCCCTTTGCGTGGTCGCCACCGACTTTGACGCAAAGTCGCGCAAGATTCGACGGATAGCGCCGCCTGTAGATGATGGCGATGCCGCCAATAAACGTTACGTGCAGCAGAGCGTGCAAATTTTGAAAGATCGGCAGGATGAAATAGAGAGAAAGATGGTTGCATTCCAGAATGACGTGCAAATTACCCTAAACGAGCTTCAAAAGATGATTCAAGAAGTAATTATCGCGTATCATCGCGAATAGATAAGAACGTACATCTGATCTCTGCGTCAGTTGCGTGTCATCGTCATGGCTAGTAAGAAGCAATCAACTGAGAAACGGAGGCTGGTGGAAGAATTACACGCTTCTGCGAGAAGAAATTTTTCGCGAAGACGCGTCATAGTGCGCGGATACGATGACCTGTGGCAGGCGGATGTGGTCAAGATGCGCCCATACACGCGATTCAACAGAGTCTACCACTACATACTCACCGTTATCGACGTGCTGAGTAAGCACGCATGGGCCGTACCGCTCAAGGCCAAGAGCGGAACCGAGGTTACTACGGCGATTGCGAAAATAATTCGAGACAGCGGAAGATGTCCGAAAAATCTGCAGACTGACAAGGGCAAAGAATTTTACAACGCAAACGTGCAGAAACTTTTGAAGAAACATAATATCAATCACTATTTGACCTATTCCGTAATGAAGGCATCGGTCGTCGAACGATTCAATTGCACGCTCAAGAACGACATTGGAAAATGTTTACGCTCAATGGAAATTACAAATGGATCGACTCGCTGCCGGGTCTCGTATCGGATTACAACGCGCGAAAGCATCGAACTATCGGCATGCGACCTATCGATGTTACCCCCGCGATCGCCGACAAGCTCCTAACAACGGTGTACAGTCACGTAAAGATCGCTGCTCCCGCGCGATTCAAAGTAGGCGACTCGGTACGCGTGAGTAAATTCAAGACAATCTTCGAGAAAGGATACACGCCAAATTGGACCACGGAGGTGTTTAGAATCATCAAAGTGCAGAAAACTAATCCCGTGACATATCTGTTGGAAGATTCCTGCGGAAAACCCGTCGCCGGCGGCTTCTACGAATACGAGTTACATCGCGTTGCTAATCCCGACGTGTATCTCGTTGAAAAAGTTTTGCGCAAAAGGGGGGATGAGGTTTATGTAAAGTGGTTAGGATTTGATAATTCACACAATTCGTGGATACACAAGAATAATATATTGTAAAAAAAATTTATTACAATATAAAAACATATTATACATACAAATGAGTCATTTATTTTCATAAATATCTAAATGTAATTACAATATATATTTAAGGTATTTTATTATGCCCCCATGGCAACGTCTCAGTAGAACCGGGTATAATATATCGTTTATCATCGTACGGACTTAGTGCTATTTTCGTTTCGGACACGGTGTACACCTCGTGTTGTTTGGATCTTATGCAAGCCTGCTGCCGCGTCATTTCAATTTCGTCGCGCAGACATCGCGTGTAATCGTCGAACGTTATCGACCTGGATACGACGTTACTCTTAACACCTTTAGCCTTTTTCGTATCTTTCTTACCGTTCACTCGCAAGGCGTACATCTTTGCTCTAAGCCCGACAAATTCAGTCATTATCGCACCGTTGTTTTCGTCTTTCATCAAACCCGGAACTTTTTTATTGGCGAGTGGGATACCGTACACATTATCGACCGCGTAATCGCTAGTGTCAAATCTATTAATGTCGCGCTTCATGGTGTCATACACATCGTCGCACTCGATGTGATAAATGAGACTGTCAGTATACGTCAGTGTACGTGACTTTACACTTTTTGCAATACAACGGTAACATATACTCGTGATGAAATTCGTACAAACATGTCTTGGATATATCGAGGATGCACATACCCACGTAGATTGGTTTGTCGAACTTCACCTCGAGTTTTCGCATTTCTATCGCTACTAAATTCTCCGAAAAGACGCTTCGGCTATGAAAATTTGGTTTCGCGATCATTGCCTCCGCGCCGTATCTACCCTCCCAATGAGTCACGAGTCGCACGTCAACGTGATTCCGCACATTCTCCATGGTTTTGCCGAACACAGCGTTGTTCATCAATTTGTATAAATTTTTCTCGAAATCATTCTTGGCCAATGTTCTAAATTTCGTATTTAGTTCAATATAATCGCGAAGCCATGGAGATTGCGCGAATTTCAATATGCGGTGAATCTTTGATATACGAAGACCGTGACGAGTACACTGCTGCAGGTTGCGATAATGTATTACATAACGTTTCTTATCGTATAATGTTGCGAGGAGCTTGTTCTGCCGCTTACCGGGTGGTTTATCGCGTGTTGGACAGAACGGTAGGTCAGTGTGCGCGTCGTGAAGATGTTGCGGATACTCCAAGTCGACTTCGAGAATGTAGCCTATCGAGGAATCCAACGCGACATCCGTAACATTAAAATTGGTTACGTCGTCGACCCATTGAAAATCTGCATATGGCAATGGTTGACACATTGCCCAGCCGTATAAGTTGTTTACATCAAAATACATCAGATACGATGATGGTTTCGCTGGATCGTACGACTGCATGTATTTGTTGTTGGCCAGCGCGTATCTGTTCGAACATTGGCTCAAACCGCCGCGTATACCGCGTTCAATAAACATGACCATGTCAATGTCGGTGAGCAATTCGAAATTGATACGTGTATGCTTCAACATAGCATCCCACCCATAAAACCCGGTAGAGTATAATAATAGGCGGGATCGAGTCCATAACTCGCGACGCAGCTATCGCGAAAATTTTCAAAGATATCGGCCAACAGCAAGACATCGGTTTTGAGATATAAATCGCTGTAGTCACCGAGCGTTCGAATGGAGAACCGCTGCCAGACGTTGACGGCGTGCGCGTAATCGCTCTCGGATACGGTGTCACCTGTCAATGAACTGTAAAACGAGTCGCGCGATGGTATGCACGAGTCCTCCAACTTTTCGACGCAGTCAATGTACTCGTACGGAAATACGCCTTTTCGTGTCAACAAATCAAAATTTTCTGCGGATAATTTACAAAATTCGCGTTGCAATATTCGCAGTTTATCCTTGCTAAATAAGATGCCAATTTGTCGAGACTAGCGGTGAGAAACTTGTACGAATCGATAAATCGCAATTTAACGCAAGTTTTCTTATCTTTATCTTCGGTGCTTTTAACGTTTTTCGTAAACGAAATGTATTTCTCTTTTGTAATTGGGAGTAAGTCTACATGTCCTTCGTATGCTGTTGCTATTTCCGTTATAATAAAATGCGCGTCGTAGCCTGATAAATTATGAAAAACTATGGGTATACAATGTGAATCTTTATAATTTAAGTTACAGTTTGAGTGCGCGGGACCTCTGTATTGACAGGTCAGATGACAATGATCGCGTACTCGCACGTCGTCTGGCTCGAACGGTTTTTCGCACACGTGACAGTGCGTTGCGCTGTTAAACTTTTCCCACTCGTCTCGCGTGAAATCCGCCATGGGCAAATTAGTGGACAAGATTGTCTTTACATCGTGAGCTAAACGTCTTAGCTCCTCCGCGAACCACGCGACGCAATCCTTATCACGACGAAACCGATACATTGATAACGAGTCGTCGTACGAGCAACGCACGTAATACCCTATACTAAACACGCGATGATGTTGATACGTGTACCTGGACGTTTCCGGATCAGCTTCCATCTTCTCCAGGGTACATTCCAGGTCGGCGTATATGATAAACGGAACTCGTTCTTTCCTGTTGTGATTCTTAAAGGCCAACCACTTGTCGTTATCGCTCGGTAACTTGATCGCGCAGTCGTTCATCTCCCGACAGTCGACGGTGTGGGCTTCCAATTTCTCGCTCGTGTAGAAATAGTGTAAACATCTGTAAATAATGAAATTTTTTATATATTTTTAAAGTAAAATTTATTTTTATTATTTATTAGGACGTATACTCACCGATCGCAAAAGTATTTTTTTTTCGTATTCTTGCTCAATTGAGAGCTCACGAGACGGGATAGGTTCTTGATCCATGCAAAGTGCCCCACGTTGTCGTCATGCATGTACAGCAGATTTACATGCCTGTCCATCTTTTTGTCGGTGAGCCGTATTGGCACGATAGCAAGTTCCTCGTTTTTTTCTCGATCCGTACACGTTGATGGAGATGTCGTTGTAATTTTCAAAATTTTTAATTTGATCCAACGTCATTGGAAACTTAATGTTTGTAAGATTTAGCACCAACGCGTAATGTGACGATTCTCGTTCTGCATGTCTTTGGGTTGGGTGCAGAGCAGCCACCACTGACCATGCGAAACATGCATTGTCCATTGATCGCACGTTTATCACCGCTCTCTTCTTTTTAATTTCTCGCGGTATTTCCACAAAACACCCCGCGTGCAATGGATTGTACTTGTTTACGTTAACAGTTAAATTGAGTATACGCGACAACGCCCATCCGGTATCACGTTCCTGGAATTCCCCCAGCGATGCTAGGGTAGGCTCGATAACGCGTCGCTTGTACCACTCGCGCAGATCGGACATACGAAAAAGTTCGCTGTTTCTCGTAGCGATACTTTTATTTGCGCGTTTGTCACCCGCAACAAATTCACCATTAAACATTGTGTTTATCTTTACATTGTCATGTCGTTGCATGACGTTCCGCACATGAATGAGTACAATGTCTCTCGCATCTTTGAGAAATTGACGTGGGTCGATGTGTTTAGAATTTATCACCACACCGGTCAGTATACGACTTTCAAAAGCCGTATCTATCTCGCGCCATCTGAGTCCTGTCTCACTCGCACTGTATCCGGCACCCACATGCATGAAACGTTGACGTACCGAATCTTTCAAACCTTCGAGTCGTGCGATACAAGCAATCAACGACTGTTTGAGACCGATCGATAATCGTGGCCGTTTAATTCGGCTTTGTTCTTCCAACGATTCGATAAATTCGTCGCATCGTTGCTCCCACGCGGTAAATTCTTCCACGAATTTAAAAGGGCGGATTGGTCCAACAACTCTTGCTCCATGTTATTGCACGATCTTCTTTCTGACACAATTGTACTCACGACTTCCAGTTCTCGACTACTGAGCGTATCCCCCCAGATTCGTCAATTTATATTCTACTAATGATACATCGTTTGCTAGCATATTTAATTTCATCTCAGCAGCCGTACATCGGCGCTATTTGCAAAATTTGCAGTTTTGCACGTGTTCGATGAAATCATCGTGAGACATGTATGTTCTTGATATCAATAATGTACCATTGACTTATGCGAAATTGCAAAATTTGCAGTTTTGCACGTGTTCTATGAAATCATCGCGAGACACGTATGTTCTTGAAAACAATAACGTGACTTTCGGTGATTTGATCTGTATCAATGCAGCAGCCGTACATCGACCAGAAAAATGCAAAATTTGCAGTTTTGCACGTGTTCGATGAAATCATCGCGAGAGACGTCGCGACATGTTCTTGAAAAAATCATATTTGATGCTATTGGCCGATGAGATGAGCTCATCATGTTCTTGACAAAGAAATCACATTTATGTGGATTGTGGTGGTGGTCACCATGCAGCAGCCGTACATTGGCGCAATTTGCAAGATTCGCATTTTTGTACGTATAAATAGTCTACGAGGATTCTAGCGCGTGCAGTCAAGAGTTTGATACGGTTCGAGTCGCAAACAGCCTCTAGATACGATGAATACTCACGGTGCGAACTACTACGTTCCGATTCAGGACGAAACGTGCGAGAAACAGCACAATAAGTAAGTACCGCTAATTTTCGTATATACTTGTGCAAAAAAAGCTTTTATTATATATTTGTATTTTTTCAGTTTTGATAAACCCCGCCACACGCCTCGTATTTTGGGAAGGAGATTTGCATTGACATCGACAGCGTATAAATTTTTGGATGTTGGAATCAACGCGGGACCTATGTCCTCTGTGGATATACATATTGGCGATAACCGAGGCAATCGGATAATTCTGCCTCATGCAACGTGGACGGCTCTCATCGAAAAACGTGCAGATATTCAGCGACTCGTGCAGTCACCGACGCCATCATCGCTTGCGTTTCGAGATCTGGAGCTCGTTAAAATATGCGATGCAGATATTATAAAATTGACGTCGTGCGATACCAGCTTGTACATGAAACCGTCAACCGTACTCTTCCTGTTCGAACTAGAACATTGCGTCGAGAATGTGTATTTTCAACTATGCCAAAATGTTCATGGCGTAAGTGAAAAATTTAAACAATTTGTAAGCATTTTACGCCAAAATTGTATCATCGATAAATGTAATGCAGAATCTTGTGTGAATTTTACGATAAAAATTCAATTATTGATTGTGAATTATTAGTCTACGTTTTAGATACTATTGTGTATAATGTGCTACATGAGAAATAAATGCATATAATATGATAAAAAGTTTAAACAATTTTTCCTTTTCATTTTCCGTTTATCCCATTCCTTGTCATTAGAATTAAGCTGTCTTCGTTTACTTAAATGTAATATTAGAAATTAAATATCGCGAAAATCTAAACGATTAAATATCGTTTGCGAAGAAAAGATACGCGATCGTGAGCGAGAACGCGCGAGGGAAAGAGAACGCGAACGAGAAAACGCACGCGAACGAGGGCCGGGAGCGAGGGACCGCGGACGGGGGCCGGAGCGAGGGACCGCGCGCGAACGGGGGCCGGGAGCGAGAGGGACCGCGCGCGAACGGGGGCCGGGAACGCGAGCGGGTGACGTCACGCGGACCGGCGCGGCGAAAACGCGGTCGCCCCTCACCCCGCGGCGCCGGAAAACGCGGTCCCCCGCCCCCGCGACGCATGAAAACGCGGTAACCCGCCCCCGCGACGCATGAAAACGCGGACCCCGCCCCCGCCACTCATGAAAACGCGGTACCCTCCTCCCCCGCCCCCGCGACGCATGAAAACGCGGTACCCTCCTCCCCCGCCCCCGCGACGCATGAAAACGCGATACCCCCCCTCCCCCGCCCCCGCGACGCATGAAAACGCGGTATCCCCCCTCCCCCTCCCCCGCGGTATCCCCCCTCCTCCCTCCTCCCCGCGGTACTCCCCTCCCCCTTCCCCGCGGTATCCCCCCCGCGGTATCCCCCCCGCGGTATCCCCCCGCCTCTCACCCCCCCTCGGAGCTCCCGGGGTAGAACCAACATAGTTTACCTACTTGCGCGCCTCTCTTAGGGCGTTCTTGAATGATCCTTGCGTCAATGCGCGCCTCCCTCAGGGCGTTCGTGACAGGTCCTCTTATAGATGCGCGCCTCTCGCAGGGCGTTCTCTAAATTCTGCTGTTCCTCCTTCGAACCTGAAAACTTCGAGTGAACAATTTCAGATTATCGTATACATTTATCTAACTATCAGCTGCATGGTACGGATAAGGCTCACGCACGCTTGCACTCCGGTATAAGGACGAGACTCTCACGCACGTTGCATGCAAACTCTCACAAAAATATTCGGAAACATAACAAGCTGAAATAAAGGTAAGTGGAACTAGTCACCAATGGTACGATCGAGACGGTCGGGGCGCGCTTATCAATTAAAAAGGCTACGGCGAGCCTATTATACAGGAGACGAGTTTGATCCGCGTGTGTTGCACTCCGTCCCGCCACCCGTAGTACAGGCCGGGCCTCTTGACGAGGTTCCGGACGTTTCAAAACCACCTCAATCGGCTCCTGCCGCTGACGAACGATCGAAACCGCGAATTACTGAAATGCAAACATTGACACAAGAGATCCGCATCATCCTTAGGAAATGCAGTGCCGCGCAGGTGTCGAAAGAACGTAAATTTTAGTTGATACTTACCGTGTTCGTTCTAGAGACAGTGCCTAAACATTGTATCACGGAATCACGAAACATTTCACATGTTCTAATCGCACAACCCACTCCGACGTCCCGAATCGAATCCCGGACGTAACAACGTATTAAACTACAAGGATTATATAGGGTTATTTGGATTATAAAATAATAAAATATAAATTCGTTATCTGTATTTTTGATTTATTTTTAGTAAAAGTTGATACTCCATTATATTGTCATGTAGGCGACCTCTTGAAGGTTGACAGACAGAATTACCGATGCTAAACATCCTTTCAACTGATGCACTGCTTGGTAAAGCCGTATTAAATTTAATGAATAGTTTTTTTAATTTCGGGAAATCGTTTAATAGTTCAATATCAGTCCTTTTTGACTTCAGAAATCGTTGCAGTTCTTCTTCTCCGGACTCCGAAGTTGATGTCGATTGCCGATGAAAAGTAAAAAAATCGTCGTAATCATCATTTTTACCAGAGTTTGGAGAATTTTCATTTGAGCGTATGCCCAGCAAATCTTCTAAGTAGCTTTCAGCTAGTTTTTTCTTTTCTCCAATTAACCAGTTTAATTTAAATTTAAGATGTAGACAACTTGCGATAATAAACTCCTTCTTTTCGAATGTTGTACAAAATCTTAAAATTATATATTAATTATATTATATATTAAGGGGAGACGGCTGGTCTAGTGGGTAGAGCGCCAGATTCGTAATCCGAAGAGCCGGGTTCGAATCTCGCTAGGCCGATGAGAATTTTTCTCAGTAAAAACGCTTGCCCCCCCCCCCCCCATCTGGTGGATAGATCCAATGGATACAATATCCCCAGATGAAAATCTGGGCTCCGTCTTTCGGAAGAGACGTTAAACCGTTGGTCCTAGCTGCTCTCACCAGCTGTAAGGAGGCAGCCCCTCTAGTGAGATCGGGTGCAATGGGCTAATAACCCGTTTACCTTAAATTCAAAAATATTACCGAAACCAATACGAAGAAACCGGACGGATTTAAGACGCGCTGGTGAACCTTCGTAGAGACCCTATGCTCCCGCGAGGAGTGAAAGGATTAATATTTTTTTATATTATATATTAAAATGATTATATTTGTACAATATTTTTTTTTTTTACAATAATGCGAATATTTCAAATAGAATGAAAATTGTAACGCGCTATTTAATGGATTACAATGTGTCACTTTATTCGTGTTCGTAATATTGTCTAGTTTTTCTTGTAAACTACACAAGACAGGCAACAAATATCCCATATACATTCCCATGTCGCCTTGTAAAATGTCGAGTGCCTTTGCCAAAGGTTCCATTACCTAGTCCAAGAAAATAAAAAATATATACTTTTTATCGTTTGTAGTTTATATTATACACATATATCATGTATTTTGTTTAATTATTTATTTTGTTAAATTATGTGTGCATGTAATTTACCTGACAATACTCATCTAAAAATTTTATTTCATCATTTGTCAGTCTCGATAAGTTACAATAATCCAAACATTGATTTACTTTCTCTGGGCCGTCTTTCAAAAAAGATCAATTGACATACAGAATCAAAAGTTGAATTCCATCTATTATTTATAATAATAAAAATTAATAAGTTTTGTTTTTATATAATATATATTCTGTGTGTATACGTGTGTAATATATGAATGTGCCTGTGTAAATAGTTAAAACAATATATATTTTAAGAAATATTAAAATATTTATTAACATAAAATAAAGACAAAAAAAGTGTAATAAAAATTCTTTTTACCTAGTAACAACAGGGATTTTCAAATAAATGCCACAAATATCTTTAATTTTGTCAGCTACTTGAGTGGATTGATTCTGCTTGTTCCATAATTTCGTTAATTTGGCAAATGTTGGTCTATACTTCTTTTTATATAAAGCACTTTCCAAAGCTTTTTCGGAGTCTTTAACTGCAACAAGGCTAAGCGTGTGGCTAACACACCTATGGTGTGGTGGAAGAGTAATGAAATCTTCTGCGTCTAAATCTTGCATTTCATCAGTGATTAATAAATCACTCAAATTATGGAATTCCATGTTAACAGTCTCGTCGTTATCATTTTCAATATTTTCATCTCTTGCAAAATCTCTAAAAAATATTTTAAAATTTTATTTATAAATTAAAAAATTTAATGCGTTATTTAATATATATATGAATCAAGAAAATATTGTATAAAATATCATATAAGATAATATTAATTTACCGAAATGTTTTAACAAAGTTTGAGCCATTATCTGTTAAAATCAGAAAAAAATAATGTGATATTTATGTGATGTTATATGTAATAGGTAGATGATAATGTTATAATATAATATGTATAGGGTAAGGTGGTATAATAATAAGGTGGAAAATAATACAATCCAATGCTACTAAAAATTATATAAAAGCCCAATAAACCAAGAAATTTTTTTATCATAGGTAGAAGTAAAAAAAGGTAAAAAAGCATATTTAGAAGCATATTTAGAAGGAAAATAGTTATTATAAAAGAATTTATAACAAAATAGATAAATAGATATTAAACCTTGCAAAAAATTTGTTATAATATTTATATATATTAAAGAAAAAAATTTTGACAGAAAATACATAACTATATTATTAATTTATAATTTATTAATTAAGGATCGTTAATCTGGTCATGCTTTTGCATGTCATGCTTTTTATACCTACTATTCTATGTTGCATATTTGATTCAATGTAAAACATAGGGTAGAATTGTTTAAATTTCTTGGAAATCTAAAAAAATAAAAAAATTTTTTTTTTTGTAATTTTGATTAATTAATATTATATATTATCTAGTTCAAATTCTTATCTAATTATATTAATATCTAGTTTTATTTTATATATTATAATATTATATATGTCTCAATTAGCTCAATCTTAAGGGGGTAGTACAGTCTGGCGGCCGAAAATGAGGGTCAATTCCAGGATTTATTTGTGACAAAGTGTTAGGCCAATCAGCTTCATGGTGTATACGATATTGAAGTACATATTTAGGTGCATTTACAGTATTTTTTATATGAAAAAATATTAAGAAATGTAGGAGTTATGAGTCATCTCTTCGCGCGCGCGCTCGACTACGGTGTACATAGTAGCTCCTGTAGGGCGTGCCTGAAATGAAAAACGCAAAAAGGGTATTAAATTTAAATGTATTCCCCACAGGTTGACGTTCGAAAATTGTGAAAGTTATAGCACTTAACAAAAAGAAGTTCATTTTGTGCCAATTAAGTGCTTTTTGCGTTTTTCATTTCAGGCACGTCGTACAGGAGCTACTATGTACACCGTAGTCGAGCGCACGCGCGAAGAGATGACTCATAACTCCTACATTTCTTAATATTTTTTCATATAAAAAATACTGTAAATGCACCTAAATATGTACTTCAATATCGTATACCATGAACCTGATTGGCCTAACACTTTGTCACAAATAAATCCTGAAATTGACCTTTATTTTCGGCCGCCAGACTGTACTACCCCCTTAATTCATTAAAGTTATAAAATTATTAAAAAAGCAATTACATTTAACATTACACATATAAAAATTGTTTTGCAAATAAAAATAAACAGCTAATATTGAGTAATATTAATATACAAATCGTATATAGTCTGTGCAGTATCGTTTTCAATAAAAAGAGAAAAGCTTTGTTCTCGGATTATGACTACACAGAATTAATACCAAAAATACATTATATAAACAAATAACACTTACTTTTGTGTGTTGTCTCAAGTTGGATGTAGAGGTTTTATTTGCCTGAATAATTTTTTTGCCTAAGCGTAATTTGCACGTAAATGAAAAATTTTTTTTATTGCTCAGCTTCGGTTCGAATGTAAAAATTTCTGAATATGCCGGCCATGGTGTTTCACAATCTGTTTCACTCGCGGATTGAGAGTATTGAGACGAACTCGCTTGAGCTTGTTCTGCTTCTTCAGTGTCAGTCATTGTTCTCAGACTTTTAAGCGTTAATTGTCCTAACTCGGAGTGATTCCTAATTCAAAGAAATAACAAATTAACAAAATGTCTCGCAGCGGTCATAATACTCGTATAACTCGTAATCTAGATTCTAGATTTAATTTCTGAATTCTTCCTACCGATGGAGGAGAAATGCTTTTCTCACTATGCGCAACACGAAACCGGAAACAGATACAAAAGAGCTGCGCCGGGTATTAATATTCAACTGAAATCGGAAAGATAAAATTGGATTGAAATGATTGGATTAGGAATAGAAATCCTTGACTGTTTTCCATTTAGTGACAACGGTTGACATAAGTGTCGTCCTGTCTTTGTTACTCAATAGGTCTATTCTCTTAATTCTCCTTAGCTAAACTTTAAACGTGGAGAGAAAAAGAGGAAAGTTGGAAATAGAAATTCAGCTAAAGAGAACAGTCAGACATATTGATGACCAAGAAAGATAAAGATAGAACGATGATTGTGTCAACTTGTTATTATTGTCATTAATCGTCAATTAACCGCGGTTATGCCCTTATGGAAAAATACACTCAACTTTTGGTGTTAACCGTTAAAAAAACACCATAGAAAAACCCTTAAGTTGGGTGTGATTTCGGACCGCCAATTGAAGGTTAACCATCATTTGAAGGTTAATCTTCAATTGGCGGTCCAAAATCACACTCAACTTTAAGGGTTTTTCTTTGGATGATGGTTAACCTTCAAGTGATAGTTAACCTTCAATTAATGGTTAATCCTTAACAATGACGGTATAAACCCTAAAAATATGAACCCTGAAATGAAAGTAACAAATATGACGTCCCAATGAGAATCTCTTAAGGGCTCCGCTCGCTGAACCGGACTCCTTGCCTCGATCTTCCCTCTCGGACGCTAGCTGCCGCAGTTCTCCCTTTCCTGGCGGTGAGCTCTCCCTGGTGATCCGACTCTCGCTCGGTTGGTCTCCAGAACACACGCCACAACGATCAATCCGTCAAGAAAAAGGTAACGGACATGACACGTTCGAAGAAACGCAAGCAAGTGCGGCCATGACACCTAACGAATGAGGAAGGAAGCGGGGGCTCTTTGAGAGTGGCGACTCGCGCGTCGCGCCATCTAATGTGATTGGGCGTTGTAAAACGCGAAAAGAATTCGAGCGCAATATCTGAACAAATTATTTAATTTTTAATAAGTCCAATTATTAATATTTATTTTCATAATTAAACTTATCTTTTATTTTGATAAATGTAAACACAAATATCTTGTTATAATTATATTTAATATTAATAATTTAATTAGTTGCTTAATTTAACTTTTTGTTTAATAAATGAGCGGATGTAGTACTGAAAATGTACCTATTATATAATATTTTAATTTTCAAAATTGTCAAATTACAAACAGGATGTTGTGACTTTTACAGTTATAAAGTAACTATTTAATAGAAATGAAAGCCTAAAAAAATTAATATTGTAACGCAATTATTATAATGCTCAAATATTTACATAAAATATTTACATTATCCATGTCTGCCAATACAATATAATTTTTTATTCATATTGTATTCTATGTAATGGAAATGTTATTATATATTTGACAGGCAAATCAAAATAGCTTCAAATCGATATCGAAATGATGAAATATCGATGTCTTAACAGAAAATACGTCTGTTTACAGTCTGGCGCGATGAATATATGTCACAAATAATCTTTTTTTTTTTAAATGTCATATAGCACAAACTTCGAAATAAGCTTCAGCATTATTTCGATATGATGTAATATCGATGATTTCGACGTCAATTAGACGTCGATTCGATGGGTCATTTCTCGCTGGGTAGAACCTAAGTCAAATTTTTTAAATGAAAAGCCCTATTTTTTATTGTACCATCTTTCTCTATTAATTAATTTGCACAACTTTTGTTTGAAAAATTCTTTTATTTGCCTAATACTTTTTGAGATATTCAAGGAAAACTTGGTAACTTTTTCAATATTTAGCTTATGATATCCAGATAATTGTTTGCCAGAGGAAAAAGTGGTATAGAGGACTTTTTGACTTGCAACAGCACATTTTCGAAATAATATTAAGTTAAAAAGTTCTCTGTACCACTTTTTTCTCTGGCAAACAATCATCAAGATATCACAAGCTAAATATATATTTAAAAAGTTATCAGGTTGAATATCAAAAAGTATTATATATTATATAAAAGTATTATATAGAAAGACGATACAATAAAAATAGGAGTTTTTATTTAAAAAATTTGATTTAGGCTCTATTGGGCTCAATAAAGGCCCTGGATCAAAAATCCAATAAAATCGTCTATTGGCCTCCTTCAAACCTTTCAACTTTTATCTGAAACACTTTTCCAATAAACCAAGCCGTCAATTGACACTTAACGAAAATTAACACAATAAACGACACCCAACGATAAAGGGATCATGGCGACACTGATTAAATCAACATAGAACATTAAAGGTTAACAGTGTTAACACCAAACCAGCATCCAACGATGAGGATCAACCTCCAACCTACACTAAACATTGAGGCTTAATCCCCAACCTACACTTATCATTAGCGGTACTCAAATAAGTTAGAGTTTAACGGTTTGACAGGTTATGTCGGGTTAAAATCGGGTAAAAAGTTAATTTTTAAACTTTTAACCCAAAGATTAATGTGATAGGTTAATGAGTGACTTATGTATTTTGCATAACCTTAAAGAGTAACGCGCCCAAAGTTTAAAAATTAACTTTTTACTCGATTTTAACCCGACATAATCTGTCAAACCGTTAAACTCTAACTTATTTGAGTACTCCTATTGAGAATAAACTCCTAATATACACTCATCATTGAGGATTAAACCCACAATTTACCTAAACCTTAATGGTCAACACTCAATCTACACCTAAATTTAAGTGTTGACACTTAACTTTGATGACAAACACTAAACTTACTCTCAAATTTGGGCGTAAGTTTAGTGTTAACACTTAAATTGGGTGTTAACCATCAAAGTTGAGTGTACTTTTTTATAAGGGTGACGCTACATCAGTCGCAACTTTGTTCTAAATGTTTTAATAGATGGCTCATTGTCAGTTAACATCTTTAAAAACTGCAGCTTTACCGATATTTCAGACTTTTAATCCTAATAATTATTATAATTAATACTGTGGTATTTCAATTTAATTTTTTAATCATCTTATTATTTTAGCAAAATTACGTAGGAGAGAGGGAGAGAGAAGATAAGCTCAACGGCAGCTCTCAACGCTCGAAATAATCCGTTCTTAAAGCCGTTCCTCGCAGCCTGCATTCGTATTTCCGTTTAAAGTGCTCGATAACATCGTTCGCCAATGAAACAGTTTCAAGTATAAGTACCCAGGCAAATGATCCTCTCGCTCGTCAAGCATAAGTCCGTACAACGATCCCCGGGGAACGCCGATCTCTTCTTTTAATCGTCGAAGCCGAGTGGCGAGCGATCAGGTCCGGTGAGCTCGATTATCGCACGTCGTAGAAAGCGTTTCGTGCCACGAGGCCGCGAAGCGACTCGAAGAAGCCGCCTCAATCCGAAAACGGCGAAAACTTACAAGCGCCCGTCTTCCCGCTCCTAGAATAGCAGTAATAGTAATTCAAGTAATTGCAGTAATTGTACAAGAGGTCGTTAATCCGCGCAAGTTTGATCTCGATTACCGTTACTCACGAAAAGTCTAGCACGCACGTGCTAGACACGTGCTGTATCGGACGTCAATAACCTCAAGTCCCGATAAGAAAAGGAAAAGACGGCACGATGTAACACAAATGACACGTAAGTCACGTAATACACCTTCACAAACACTTTTAGGACTTTTAAAAAAATGTAAATATTGAAGTAAGGCTCACAAAGGATTAATATCAATTAAAAAGAGCAACGAGCCGTGACTGGGTGTTACTGTCGATATATTTAATTAAAAAACTAATGACAAACGTTTCGGTCAACCTACAGGACCATCCTCAGTGTCGCAACATTACAATCGAAGTACAAAATCGAAACTATAAACTAAACGCAACAATTCGTTGTCTTCTGTACCTCATGCTGTAAGATGAGATATTAAAAATTAGATCGGTGTGTTACAAGACAGAATTTAAATAAATATACATACATGAGGATTTTTTTCCCTCGTCGTACGATCATTAGTCGAGTTAGAATGTTCGTTGAAATTACACGCTTAGTTCATTCGTCGTACGATCTTTTAACGAGTCAGCATTTCGATGACAGTTACATTCTATGTACAAACCGCTCGGAGACAAGAGAACGTATCCAAATATATAGACAGAAGAGGAAAGGAAAGGGAAAACAGGAAGGGGAAACAGATAGTGGGAATGGGCGAGAAGGAAGGGAGCGAGGTTATGGCGGGAACACATTAAGGACTGGCAGGTAGCACTTCGAAAGAGATTCTGTGTCATTTTGCTTATTCAAGGGAGATGACTGCCTTTTAATATGTATCATTTCCGATACCAATCTCTTTCGAAGTGATGGTTCAACGTCCAAAATTTCCACTCCGTCCCAATCGAAGTCATGATCCGTCTGCAGACGGTGACACGATATCACAGAAGGGGAACCTGACTTTTTATTTATATCTGATCTGTGTTCTTTTACTCTGGTTTTCAACTGTCTTTTGCTTTGACCGACATAAGTTGCATCGCAATCTCTACAAGGGATCTTGTACACTATGTTACTTTGAGATAGTTTATCTAAATTATTCTTGCCCGTTTTAATAAATTTTTTTAGAGAGTGTGCGACAGAATAAGCAATCTCTCTATCCTTTATAAACCTCTTAAATTTCTCAGATGTAGATCTAACGTATGGGACCGTGAAATACTTTCTGTTAACGGAAGATTTATCTTCCTCGGTCTTCCTCTTATTCAAACAGAATTGTGTAAGTCTGTTTTTTATGCACGTGAATATGAAGGGCAAGGGATAACCGTTTTCGAGAAGCATCTCAATAATGAGCTTAAAATTCTTAACATGGAATTGCGGATGAGAGATCAGTAAGATCTTGTCGACAAGTCCGGTAATAATGCCCCTTTTATAGGAGAGAGGATGGTGTGAGCGGAAATTCAGATACCTCCCCGAGAATGTGGGTTTGTGATACCAATCAAATACAAATTCTCCATCTCTCAAAATCACCGTGACATCAAGGAAATTAAGTCTGTTGTTTTCACTGAATTCCATAGTAAATTGTAATCTTTTGTGAATAGAATTAAATATTTCTAAAATACGTTTGAAATATTCAGGAGGAGCGGCCATAATGACGTCGTCCACATATCTGCGATAAAGTGTAACATTGAACGGTAACAAGTTGAAAGCTTTTTCCTCTATATCCTGAAGTGTGATGTCAGCAATAATGGGGGAGAGAGGAGAACCCATGGGGGAGCCGAAAATCTGTCTATATATCCGGTTATTGAAAGCGAAAAAAGTGGAATTTAACACTAAACGGACACCACGTATGAATTCATCTCTCGGTATGTCTGTTCCCTCAGCAATACAGTTCCATCTTTTTTCAATGCTATTGATAACTAAGTCTGTAGGCACATTGGTGAAAAGAGAGACCACATCCAAGGAAATCAATTTATAGTTTGACTCCAATGTGATGCCGCTCAGCTCCTCCACCAACTGAGCACTGTTTTTTAGGTGCGTATTCGGAAAAGAGATGCTATTGTGAATAATATTATGTAAATGTGAAGCTAGGAAATATAATGGACTATTTATCGATGAAACTATAATTCTGAGGGGACAGCCAGCCTTGTGGATCTTAGGTAAACCGTACGCTCTGGGGAGGACGCCGTCCGTTGTAAGTATCCCTCTGTATGCTTGGTCCGAGATATAATTGTTTTTCTTCCATCTCATCAACAAATCCCGTAGATCTCTGGTCATCGCTCTCAAGGGATCCTTCTTGACAAGCATATACGTCTCCTGGTCCGATAGTGTCTCCTCCATCTTCTTAATGTAGTCATCTTTATTAAGGGCAATGGTGACGTTGCCCTTGTCCGCTCGTGTAAAAATTATATTCGGGTGCTCAGATATAAATTGATTGGTAGATTTCCACTATGTTAACAACATTTTGTCTATGGAATTGAACTTAAGCTGATTTTTGTACAAGATATTGACTAGGCTAATAGATTGATTTCTTATAGAAAGGCTAATTTCTTCTCTGTACTCTTTGTATTGTAACAGATTTTTTTCTATGTGCTTGATAAATTCTACAACCAACCTCTCTTTACCTTTGTTAGTGATAGGCATGTTGAACCGATCACCTAGTTGCAATAGGGAGATGACGTCATCCGGAATGTCGATGTTAGAAAGATTGCGAAACCATTTTTCACGATGTTTTTCAAGTGAAACTTCTAGTTCAAAATCACTAGGAGAAAATTCAATCGTATGAATTTCAGACACGGTGTCGTTAGGAAGATTAAAAGAAAAAGTGGTATTTGATGGGCCTCCCCCTAAGGAGCAATAGTATTTGATAGGTTTCATTTTCCGTTTGACCGAATTGTGATGTTTATGTGTTAACCAATCTATTTTCCTGTCAATTCTGTTGTTTTCGGAGAACCAAAATCTATTGTTTATCTTTTCTTGACATAGAATAAAGTCATCGTACATGTATAAAGGTAGCAACGTCGACAAATATTTCGTTCTCTCGAATATTCTGTTTAAAAGAAAGTACAAATGCTTATAGGCGTCATTTAACTCTAAGCGCATGACTCGTTTGATATGACGAAGGTTAGATCTTTTAAAAATACTTCTATAATTCTCATGAAATAAATGTACAGAGTTCCCCAAAAGGAATCTAAGATGCGGAGGTATTAAATTGTGTCTAATACAGGCTTTAACAAACTTAATACGAAGTTGCGTCCTAGTATAAGAAAGAAAAAGCTTAGCGCAGTCTTTAGCAATAAAACAAGTAAGACCTCCAAAGTTATATCTGATAAAATTGAAGAACCGCATATTTAAGCACGCGTAAATGTAAATATTGAAGTAAGGCTCACAAAGGATTAATATCAATTAAAAAGAGCAACGAGCCGTGACTGGGTGTTAGTGTCGATATATTTAATTAAAAAAAATTTTTTAATTACACCACCCTTTCCATCCTTGTAACTTTCCTATATAAATCGCGACATCACGGAACTCCCTGTCTAGTTCAGCTCCTCTTCAGACAGTTCACTTGTTTGCCCCGGTTCATCTCTTAGATCAAATTACGAACAGTATCACATTCAAATCCGATCTTAAGTTTTAAGTTAAGTTCTGTGCGCGAACTTAAACTCATCGAGTATCGACGAGTGCCTATCCACAGGGCCCAGCTATTCTACTTCAATTTGATCCAGCTATTCTACTTCAATTTGATCAGCGCCAAGTAGTAAGTCGTATACACACTTCCTTTTGTTACCCTTATTTTCTTGTGCTCAGAAAGTCTCTCGGGTACATGTTCCTTCAAATCCTTTAGCCCCTTTTGATTTCCCTAGTACTTTCGAGTTAGCCGATTTATTGGTGGACTCGGGGTATTTTTTATTATTTCGAGTTAGCCGATTTATCGGTGGACTCGGGGTATTCTCTATTATTTCGAGTTAGCTGACTCGTCGGTGGACTTGGGGTATCACTCTATATTATTTCGGGTTAGCTGACTCGTCAGTGGACTCAAGGTATTCTTTTGATTTCTTTAATTTTTAAAACCCAAGGTGACTTCCCCGCAGTTAACGGACCTTAATATTTAACAATCCACTAATTTGTAGTGGATTCGGGCGGTCCCATCAGCAAGAGGTCGCCAAACGCCGCGAAACACGAGAGAAATCATCAAAATAAGCGGGCGCAAAGGGACCTTGAAAAACAAGCGTGGGCATTCCGCCAAGAAAGTGTTAACGCCGGTTTTCCGCAACTCGCCACTCCGCCGCCTCCACCAGCTCTTCCGTAGGAACCTCCGTCGCCCCCTCCTATTAAGTCCCCTTCTCACCCTGTTTGTCGTCCCCCCTTTTCGCGTACTCCCCGTTACACCTAGTCCCCCCCCCCTGGTCAAACCTTCATATTCCCCGGTTCGCCCCGGGGAACTTTCCCGAGGACCATCCCCGACACCGTCGACCGCCTCGACCATTGAGGTTCTCGAGGAAATTGTCGATCCAGAGGTTATTATGTTAGATTAACTTACAAAACCTGCTAGAATACATTTAATTTATATATTATTTTTACAATTAGACATCTTATTTTATCCGACCTTTCGTATGTTTAAATTAATTTAATAACATCACACGTACACTTAGCTAAATTTAGATAACTTTAATCCTAAACTAATTGTAATAATAGCGGGCAGGATGTGCATTGAATAGATTTCCCCTAAAAAATCCTGCCCGATCACCCCCGCACTTATGTAACACCCGCGGTAACTATACACTCACACATACACAAATAACATACACTCCATGTAGCGAATTCCACCACGTTCGCTCCGAGTGAGCGAGAGAGAGAGGCTGAAAGGGAAAAAATGCCGGAACTCGTCTCGAGTGAGCGATAAGGTTTCGGGACTGGGAAAATCCGGATAATAATTGAAAATGTCTTCACTTAATTATAAAACACATTTTAATGTTTATAATGATGGTCTACGTCTGGTCGAGTGAGAAATTGAGCTGCGCCGTCCAGCGAATCGGAGCGCGTGATGCGTGCCGCCTGCTCCGGAATTATTATTAGCGTTGATAACGATCTAGCGTTCGTTTTCAAAGGTTGCACAATCGACGATGCAGAGATGAGTCCTTCAGAGTGTTCGCGTTGAACTTGGAGTATCGAGCAACTCCACACTTTACGGAGTAGCGGTCGGAACTTTATCGTTTTTGACGGAACGTTTGATTCAACCGAACAGCACGCAACTCAGACATGATCTGCTCGATCGCGCCGCAGCGGTCTCGTTCGGGAAACATCGCGATTACGCTCGACGATAAGTGGCGCCGCTCGGTGGGTCGCAAAAGTATTGTTTTGCTCCGACTCAATTTAGATCGTTCGATCCTGAACACTCCGCTTTATCACAATACCTGATTCTCTATTCAATGTCAATAACAGATATTATTTATTATAATAAATGTTCAATTTGTTTAATGTCAGCAACAAGTATTATTTCGTCGTAATAAATGTTTAATTTGTTTGTAAGATTAAATTAAATGTTTCTTTATTTATTTATTTTAAATAAGACCTCGCTATCAAATTCCATCTTCCTCTCATAATCGCACGAGGTCCGATCCTGAGTTAAAGGGATTGAATTCTCTAACTCAAAAGAGGACCGACAATCGCACCGCTTACGGAAGGCGTCCTACCGTCCCTACCGACGTTGACCCTTTTTGAGCCATCGAAAGTGCGTTCGGCTCGCGCCACGCGTCTCAGAGCGTGTACCTGCGAGCGAATTTCTTAAGCGTCTAGTTGCGTCCTTCCTTACCCCGACCCCTCTGGTTAGCCTTTCCTTTGCTTCCCAGTTTTTCTTATCCTAATCCTGGGGTTGGACGTAACAATGTGTTGGAAGATGTATTGTAGAATTGTCCGAGCTTGCCAAAAATTTAACTTGCTGTTACTATGAAAAAGATCTTTCACTTAAAAATGTAGTAAACGAAAGACGACTTGGTTTAAATTCAATTGTGAAAGTACGTTGTCGGGATTGTTCTACATTTACAGATGTTGCTACAGGAAAAATTAATACATCAAAAGATAACTCTAAACACAGTGATGTAAACACAAAAATTGTATTAGGTAAGTTATAGTCAATACATTACAATATTTTTTCCATTCGCAAACATTGTATTTGTGTAATTTTTATTAATTATATTATTATATAATTTATCAAAATTAATATGTTGATTTAAACTTCTAACTTATAAATGACAGGAGCTGTACACGCTGGAGTTGGGTGCTCGGGTTTAAATAAAATACTGGCTTGTATGAATATACCATCTATAACACCAAATTTATTCAAAAGATATGAACGAGAAGTTGGACCTGCAATAGAAGAAGCTGCTAAAGAGAGTTGCAAGCAGGCTGCAAAAGAGGAACAACGATTAATTGTAGAAAATGTTGAAAAGCTCTGTGAGAGAAGAACTGTAAGATTTTGTTCTTTCATTTTTATTTTGAATAGAAAAACAGGAAGACAAAAATATGTTTTCTATAAGTGTCTTATGTATACGTTATGTATACGTAATTGATAATTATCAAACTTAATTGATATGTATTAATAATAATAAAATAATTGATAATTATTAAACTAAATTGATATGTATTAATAATAATAAAATAATTGATAATTATTAAACTGATTTGTATATGTATTAATATCAATAAAATAATGTATTAATAAATCTGATTTTTTTTTGTCAATAGGCCAGACGAAGTAGCTCACGAAATTTACTCTAACTTGATACGTTTAAAACTGCATCCAAGGATGCAAATCTTTATATTTCAATGCAAGAAAGCTCTACGCATTCGTCCTACCACCAGTAATATCGTCAGAAAACTTTTCCTCAAAAAAATCTTTGTACACCTAATTATAACAATGTAAATACTAATTTGGACGTAAATAATTTTGACGCAGCGATAGGTAATATTATTAATATAATCGTCTCTTATGACATGGGCTGGAGTAAACGTGGGAACGGAAGAAGCTATAATAGTCTAAATGGTTATGGTGCCATAATTGGTTTTTTGACTCGGAAAATTCTAGACTCTTTAAAACACGGAATCAAAAATGTAAATTATGCGATAAGGACCGAGAAAGAAAAGATGAAGACCATGATTGCCGATTAAATTTTTATGGAAGTGCTAAAGCTATGGAAGCTGATGTAGGTGCTGAGCTTGTAAATAAAAGCACTATTTTAAAAGAAACAGGTCTAAACGTTCGAGTGATCGGCGACGAGGATAGTTCTATAATCGCAGCCGTTCGTCGTGGAAATGACGAAACAATATTCAAGTTAGCCGATAATAATTATCTTAAAAAACATTTTTCAAAAGATTTATACGAACTACAGAAAACATTTAAAGAAATAAAAAAACGTGATGTAATTCCTCATTTGAACAAATGTTTTACCTATGCTGTAGCACAAAACAAAGGAAAAAGTGTAGAATTAGCCAGTACTTTACGTACAATACCTGACCATCGTCGAATCTGCGAATTGTAGGGAGGGTGAACGGAGAGTCGCCAGACTCCGCGTAACCTCCGTAGACGTTAAGTGGGTAAAAACTGCCATTTGAGAAGTGAACGGGGGCTCGGCAACATAGACAAACGCTTATTATGTGACCCTCCGTTCATTCCATTCAAGGAGAGTGTGCAATCGCGATATGTCGGGCGTTACGGAGGGTTTATTTTTTGACTCGGGATGTATTTGGCAAGAGCGGGATCCGTTAGCGCACGGTGCGATAGCGCACAGCCCGATAGCACACGTCAAATTTAAAATAATTCCCGATAGCCCACATCCCTTTAGCACACGTCCCGATAGCACGCCAAATAAATGGCGCACTATCCCAATAGCGCACCAACTAATATGCACATTTGCCCGATAGCACACAAGAAAATGAAACATAGTACCGATAGCGCATGAAATGTTGGAAGCATTATCCCGATAGCGCACGCACGTTTTTTTCCCGATAGCGCACGAGGAGCGCTAAAGGGACGTGTGCTAACCAGAAAAAAGACCCACATGGTTCAGTGGGGCGCTTTAAACAGTAAAACATTGTTAAAGCGCGTCACCTGACCCACGTGGATCAGTGGGGCGCTCTGAAGAGTTGAGGATTGATAAGGCGCGTTATCGGACCCACGCGGATCGGTTGGGCGCTTTAAACAGTAAAACATTGTTAAAGCGCGTCATCGGACTCACGTGGATCAGTGGGGGCGCTTCGAAGAGTGAAACTCATTACTCTACGTCATTCCTCTACAAAGTGTAAGAAACGCGTCTATTCACACGAGCACACGTCCCTGTAGCGCACCTCGTGCGTTATCGGGTAATGAACGTTTCTTTTTCTCGTTAGCACACGTCCCTTTAGCGCACCTCGTGCGGTATCGGGAAATAAACGCGTCTTTTCTTTTTAGCACACGTCCCATTAGCGCACCTCGTGCGCTATCGGGAAAGAAACGCATCTTTTCTCTTTAGCACACGTCCCTTTAGCGCACCTCGTGCGCTATCGGGAAATGAACGTTTTTCTTCTCGTTAGCACACGTCCCTTTAGCGCACCTCGTGCGCTATCGGGAAATAAACGTGTTGTTCAAATTAGGAGCCAAAAGCTACAATGACGCCATCTATGAACGAACGACGTTACTAATACGAGACGTGCACGGGGACTTACTGCGTGCGCACCTAACACACACACACACAATCATCTCCCTAGAATCAAGCTCACGATTCACGACATTACATGTGTTCTCGAAGTATCTTACAGAATAAAGTTCAGTATCTTAATCATAATCTTTTGTGCGGAGTTATTCACTGCCCTACAGCTTTAGCCAACAGGTTATGGGCCCAGGTTTAAGATTGATTAAGATCGTAAAGGCAATACAAGAAGAATAAAGTCGCATAAAGTAAGGTACAGGTTAAGACGTTATACGAGAGCACGAAAATGGCGGAAACACCTCGTGTGATGATCGCCAAGCTGAACAACGACAATTACGAGTCGTAGAGATATAAAGTTGAGTTGCTACTCATAAAAGAAGGCCTGTGGGACGTTGTAAGCAAGGCGGCACCAGCACAACCAGAGGCAGCGTGGCTAACTAAGGACGCGCAGGCAAGAGCGACGATCGAACTCCTGGTGGAGGATAACCAGCTCACACATATTCGTAGCAAGACAACAGCGGCGGCAACTTGGAAGGCACTACAAGACTACCATCAAAAATCTTCACTATCAAGTAAGGTTATTCTACTAAAGAATCTATGCAGCATGAAACTCGCAGAAAACGGTAATATGGAAGAACACATTATTAATATGTCAATAATAAAGGATAAATTAGAAGCTATCGGAGAGAATATAAAAGAAGAATTGTTTATTGCAATGATACTATACTTGGTAGTCTTCCAGATTCGTATAACAGTTTAATGAACGCACTCGAAAGCAGACCGGAAGAGGATTTAACTCTTAGTCTGGTAAAAGGAAAACTTATCGATGAATATCGTAGAAGAATAAGCAATTCCGCTGGAGCGAATGAAATGCAGGACAAAGTTTTAAAGACGCGAGACAGTGGAAAATACACGAAACCACGACAGGATCTTGCAGAATGTTTTTTCTGTAAGAAGAAAGGGCATATGAAGAAGGACTGCAGAAAGTACAAAGCTTGGAAAGAGAAGAACGAAAAGGCGAATACAGCAACCACAGATAAGGACGATAAGGATAATCTTTATTTTAGCACAAGCAATGAAGATGACTCAAGGAAATCATGGTACGTTGATTCGGGCGCCACAAGTCATATGACGAATAGCAGAGAGTTCTTCGACAAAACATTCACAAGCGTGGAAGATAAAGTCACAGTAGCAAACGGAAAAGAAGCTAAAGTAATGGGTATAGGATCAGGAAGAATTAAGTATTATAACGGAAACACTATGAAGACAATTACGTTGAAAAATGTCCTATACATACCGGGATTACACAGTAATTTACTATCAGTAAAGAAAATTACAGAAAACGGATTCACAATAGAATTTAAGAAGGAAGTATGCAACATACTGGAAGATAAGAAGATAATTGTTACAGCAGAAAGCGTAGGAAACTTATATAGGCTCAGGACGGAGCATAAAGCTTTATCATCAATGAAGACAAGTAGGTAAGCTAGGCCGGTTCTAACTCGGGAGCTCCGAGGGGGGGTGAGGGGCGGGGGGTACCGCGGGGGGGGTTACCGCGGGGGAGGGGGAGGGGGAGGGGGGAAACCGCGGGGGAGGGGGAGAGGGGATACCGCGGGGGAGGGGGAGGGGGGTAACGCGTTTTCATGCGTTGCGGGGGCGGGGGAGGGGGGTACCGCGTTTTCATGCGTCGCGGGGGCGGGGGGAGGAGGGTAACGCGTTTTCATGCGTCGCGGGGGGCGGGGGAGGGGGGGTACCGCGTTTTCGTGCGTCGCGGGGGAGGGGTACGCGTTTTCATGCGTCGCGGGGGCGGGGGGAGGGGGGTACCGCGTTTTCGTGCGTCGCGGGGGCGGGGTACGCGTTTTTATGCGTCGCGGGGGCGGGGAACGCGTTTTCCGGCGCCGCGGGGTGAGGGGGCCGCGTTTTCGCCGCGCCGCGGGGTGACCGCGTTTTCGCCGCGCCGCGGGGCGAGGGGCGACCGCGTGCAACGGCCGCGGCGGTCCGCGTGACGTCACCCGCTCGCGTTCCCGGCCCCCGTTCGCGCGCGGTCCCTCTCGCTCCCGGCCCCCGTTCGCGCGCGGTCTCTCTCGCTCCCGGCCCCCGTTCGCGCGCGGTCTCTCTCGCTCCCGGCCCCCGTTCGCGCGCGGTCTCTCTCGCTCCCGGCCCCCGTTCTCTCGCGCCCCTGTCCCCCGTTATTTCTCCGCCGTTCGCACTCGTCTTCTTGCTCTATCTCGGGTGATCTCGTTCATTCTCCATTATATTTAAACTTCTTTAACGTGTAAATAATATTATATGTTAAGCTTTTTTAAACATATTTAAATTATAATGTTTGTGTGAAGCATATATAATGTTTTTTACTATTTTTATAAAATTATTTGCCCTATTTAAGCATCACTATTACTAGCTTATCTAAAGGGAATGGAATCGACGAAATAGTGGAAAACAAATACAGATTTAAAAATTATTTTATATTTTATATTTTGAAGTTATACATTTCTTCAAATAATGTATTTGAAGTGTTTTTAAAATAATTTTACCAAATTTCCGGCTCGTATATACGCATTCCGAACAAAATTTGTAAATCGAATATGTCTTCCTCGCCGCTCTGCTCCCATATTAGATCATTGGCTTCACGGTCAATCGATCTGAAGTAGCGAGTCCACCTTTGATGCTCCAAATTCAAAAAGCCATCGATTCTCACCTCATCACGATATATTTGTCGCTGAAATCAGATTTTACATAAAAATAAAAAAGTGTTAAAAATATAAAGATACAAAGTATACATACCTGACCACGAAGAATTCGAATTCTCACCATGTCTGTAACGCGTACCTCAACGATGGGTATGTTATCAACCCATACTATCTGTAAAAGTTATATACCCGTTAATATTTACAAATTTACACTTTAATTGCGAATTGTTATACACACCCCAGTTGTTGGATAAGATATTTGAATCACATCTTCAATATAAGCCATTATATAGCAGTTATTTAATAAAATCTATATAATAAGCCGTATGTTTGCAAAGAGAGACTGTGCTCTGACCCGAAGCAGAGCTCAATTTATAAGGGTCGAAAAAAGAAGAGAGAGGGTTGTACGTGATTTATCTGCGACATATTATATTATCAAAAACTAGCTGTCATGAAAAATAATCTTTTACTTACCGTTGCATCTTGCAATCGCCGGTGGATACTCTGAACCGCTATCAAATAAATGAGAAGCGAGGATGCACCTTCCGAAAAATCTACGATGTGCAGTTTTGCACGTGTCCTGCGATGAAGGCACCGCGAGACACGTATGTTAACGAAAACAATAACGTGACTTTCGGTCATTTGATTTGGATAACTGCTATCAAACATCTTTAAAACATATTTAAAAACAACTAAAATAACTGTCAAAACAGCTATTAAACAGCTATTAAACAGCTATCGAACAGCTAAAACACCTTTAAAAACAGCTATTAAACAGCTATCAAACAGCTATCAAACAGCTAAAACACCTTTAAAAACAGTTATTAAACAGATATTAAACAGCTAAAACAGCTTTTGAACAGCTAAAACACCTTTAAAAACAGCTATTAAACAGTTTTTGAACAGCTAAAACAGCTTTTGAACAACTAAAACATCTATATTATACTATGTGGGAAAAGGAAATAAAACAGCTATATGTGTATACATCTATAGTTTATTTTAAAAAATTATAAATATTTCTGGTGTCGCGACCACCAGTTAGATATTTTTAATACATTTTGTAACGCGCAATTCTTAACATGTTTTTCACATCTTATAGTATTAGTAACATCTAGATTATTTAAAGATTCGATATCTTCATAATCCGCATCCAAAGTCTCAATGTTTAGACTTTTTCTCGCTTTATTCTCAAGTAGATCCACCAGCCATTCTCGTTTCTGACATCCCTTAACGTACACAAGAGCCGACGTCTCGTCACCCTCTCCAAGCACGGCCGATGTAATTAGATGTTTCGCCATGCTGTACGGTACGTTTCCATCCTCCCATCGTAGTCCATGGTGATTTGCAATCAACCAGGAAGCGCACGACTTGTCGGATTGCATGAGGAGACTCCATGGCATGGGACATGTAAAAATGTAATGCGCCAAAACGGCCCCGTTTCTCAGAACCGCCACCTCCTTTACGACAAATTTCATCCCGACGGTGAATCCCTGCAGATCAACAAACGTTGGTACGATCATGACGAAACGACGGAGCAATCTGTAGCTTATCGTGGTACATCAGTGCCTCTTATATTAAATTGCAATATCCGCTGATATTGCAATTTACATGATTTTGCGCACTATGTTCGACAACGGACAGTATTCGATTACGCGATCATGTAAGACGAGACAATAGGCGGTAGTATTTGCCGGTACATTCTCTTTACAGTCAAATTCTATTCGCACACGGTGGCGCTCTTGACAGATTCGTTTTGTCGCGAGCAATCAATGACAACAAAAGGTCCTTTTGTCAGGAATGTAACCACGGTGCAAAGCGTATCGAAGCAGTCGTATCCGTAATAAGTTTTACGAAAACGCGCATACATATCGAAAAGGACGGCGTATCGATTTTTGCCAAAATCCAGATTCAAGTCATCGTACGGATAAAATTCAGAGTTTAGATAAAGTTTCACGTTGGTCAAGTTACAGTCATCGAATACGCTAACATCTTGCGACATGATATTCTTGCGTCCGGTCTGCAAAGATAACGTACCGCGGCTTCTCCAGCTGAGTCGCCGTTTTAACGGCCCACGAATGCTTGGTCGTGCTCTGTAACATAGGGTACTCATACAGATCCCACGAACGGAAACTAACACTAAGATATCGCCCGCTTTCTAAGGCCCGTAGCATGGATAGCTTATTGATCTCGTTTAATGTGACGTGAGGCATTCGCCACTGTACTTTAAACAATTCAATTTCCGGCTCCGTCGCCGGATTTCCCACAATGCAATTGTTATCGCTGCGCGCTCGTATCAAAATTAATTCGTGACGAGCGTTAACAACCACGCGTTTGTAATCCTCGCAAAAGCCCAACAATGTGTTGAGCGGTACGCAATAGTTGAAATATCCCTCCGGGTGAGAAATGTCCCATCCGGCATTTTGCATAATTTTTGCTTTGTCATTTGTAAACGATACATAGTTCTTGATGGTACTGGTTATTCCAACGTTTCTGTTGCGATCAATCTCCACGCCATTGAGCTCGTATCGAATTTCGTCAAACATGAACGCCACGCAATTATTCGCAAGCGTTGTCTCAGACGCGTCATTTTTTTTCTTTATCGTCAATCTTCCTTCAACGTAGAGAAAGCTCTCGCACGGCAACGTGTATAAATCCTGCTGTTGTATGGGTATTCTTATCTCATCGTTATGTCCAAACGTTGTGTTGGCGTACGGATTGTACGTGTGTGTCTCAATCTTGACGACGCTGTCGTCAAAGATCGGTTCACCTCCAATGTTCAAGATATTAGCCATTTCATACGGCGAAACCCAATGATTTCAAAAATTCAACGTTCGACGCGGTGAGTTTCTTCTTTGGCGATCGGATTGTCTCTCTAATTTTGTTTCTCGTCTGTTGCACCTGCTCAGCTTCGTTCAGTATCAGCATCTCACGTTATCGCTGTCGTCTTCGTACATGCAGTCTAACGGTGATCTCCTCTCCACGAAAATCAATCAATCGACCGTCCTGATCCACGACGCGAAGCGTCAAGTCCGAAATGCTCCGTACAATGATCGGAAGGTAAATGATCTGTGCCGGCGTTTCCGATATCTTATATCCAGGAGGCACACTCGATGAAAACTCGTGTATCGTGTGCACGTGCTTGTCGTTGCTGTACGCACCCGCGGTCACGTTACACTCTATGCGAATAATGTTTACATTGATGATATTTATCGGAACATCCGATTCGTGCCATTGTCGCGACTCCAGCACGCGATTCGCTGAAAATCCTAGCAGCGATCCAATGTTGTTCGGTTTGGTGAAATTTATCCGATAAGCGCACTTGATCTCGCTCTTCATCGTATTGTTATTAGCCCGAATAACAATCAATGGGCGCGGTTCATCTTCGTTTGTCGAGACAATATTGGATTGGTTCCATAAAAGAGCGCGTTTCAGATACATGTCTATATCACGCAGTTCGTACGATCCTTCGGGAATGGTAATCTCCTTGTTGTCATCATCGTCATCGTCATAGTAGAATTTATTGTTCGACGAATTTACATTCGGTATCGTGTTATAGGTTTCAAAATCTGTCAGACCGAGCTCGTAATCGCCATCGCTCAAATCCACGGCGGGAAAGTAGCTCACCGCGAGGATGCTGCTCTTGCCGGTGAGCGTAAATGTCAGTGACATGTTTGAACGAATACTGAGATTAAACATCGTAACGCCGGTCTTTAAATTGATTGTCAACCGACTGTAGAAAGCGCAGACACAGTTGTCCGCAATTGCTCTGATCGTAGCGCTGAAAAGGCGTGCGATTGTACTCTATCTTCGTCACGCTCGGTTCGAAATATCGCACCAATTCTTTCGGCGGTCGAAGATTGCCGAAACTGTCGAAATATATGGCGTGATCTCCTCTCTTCGCGTACGCCACCCAGTGAGTACCGGGTCCCTCGGCATTATCCAAATTCACGATACCGCTCTCGTTTCGACGTATACCGCCGATCGGTAACGAGTCGCGCATGAAAATACCTCTAAAATATGGAATGCGCATACGTTTTGCAAGTTGTTGCAATTGCACGTTGGTAGTTACACCCTTGGGGATTTTTAGAGTCTTTTTGACGTTTTTTTTTTTCTCGAGACTCCCCGTCCGCGTTTGTACGGAGCGAGATAAAGTCCGTGACCTTCCATGGCGCGATTGTGACGTTGCATCTCTTCCAGCTGACGTCGCGCGGCTTTGTTATCGTTCACGGCCTTTGCGACTCCCGCCGCTCCACCCACCAACGAACCGAGAACCCCCAACAACGGCAGGATCGGTAGGATACCGCCGCGTTTCGCTACCGGAAGTATTCGCTTGTTCTTCTTCTTCTTTTTCTTCGTTTTCAAACCCATACCGAGTTTCGTTTTAGCCTTCATGGCCGCCCAGACGGCTGTAGCTGCAGCTCTCTCTCCGAGAGTCGAATCGTTCGCGGTGACACGTTTTCGCGCTTTCGCGGCGAGTATATTGTCTGCCACGTGTCGTTCTGCGAGATCGTTGCTACGCGAGTAGGCTATGTCGTGCTCGCGGCACGCTGCGTCCAATGGATTGATACCCCGATCACCTCTTGCCAATCGTGTTTCTAAATGAGTTCCCGGACCGCAAAATTGATAGCCGGGGATATGTAATTCGATCGAAAGCGCATTTATCGCGCGATTCAGCAGACCTCGACCTATCTTCGGCGGCATTCGCCGCAGTTTTTTATCAACGGTGGCGGACCGTCGATGTGCGTTTGCTGACTCGGCAAATTATAATGTTTTAAACAGCGACGATATTGCTGAACTTCCGAATCTGCCTTGATATGTTCGGGAAGCTTATCCCACAAGTAATCTATGTAATTATAAAACTGTCGTAGTAGAATGACCTTTGGTATATACTTCAACTGCTCGGCGGTTAAATCGTAAATATCGCTGTTATCCGACACGAGCAAAAACATTTTAAAGACTGAGCATCTTAGCTCTACGCGTCTCTATAAATAGGCCAGCTTTCTCGATACTGTTTTTCATTCGTTGTGGAGGGGAGGTAAAATGCGGTTCGTACGACAATCGCGGACGATCAAAGTGACAAACTTTGACGATAGGATACAGTTAACGAAAGAGGTACGCAAACATGGAGACGTGCTACCGATTTCTATACGCGGTATCATCTGCGGTCCGTCGAATTGCGGCAAGACAAACGTCTTGATAAGCTTGCTGGAAAGTCCGCACGGTGTACGTTTCGAGAACGTGTATGTGTACTCGAAATCGTTGCAACAACCGAAATATCGATATTTGGAGAATATACTAACACCGATAGAAGAGATTGGCTACTTTACGTTTTCGAATAACAGTAACGTCGTTCCACCGAGCGAGACGCTCCCGAATTCTATTTTTATCTTTGATGACGTGGCGTGCGACAAGCAGGATACGATAAGAGAATACTTTGCAATGGGCCGGCACGCGCACGTTGACTTCTTCCCAGCGAGAAATGACCTATCGAATCGACGTCAAATTGACGTCGAAATCATCGATATTACATCCATATCGAAATAATGCTCGAAATTTGGAGCTTATTTCGATGTTTGTGCTTTATAACATTTTTTAAAAGAAGAGATTATTTGTGACATACATTCATCGCGCCAGACTGTAAACAGGCAAATTATGTATTTTTTGTTAAGACATCGATATTTCATCATTTCGATATCGATTCGAAGCTATTTTGATTTGATTGTCAAATATATAATAACTTGCCATTATATAAAATACAATATGAATAAAAAATTATATTGTATTGGCAGACATGGATAATGTAAATATTTTATGATTTGAGCATTATAATAATTGCGTTACAATATTAATTTTTTTAGGCTTCCATTTCTAGTTACTTTATAACTGTAAAAGTCACAACAAAATTCCTGTTTGTAATTTGACAATTTTGAAAATTAAAATATTATATAACAGATACATTTTCAGTACTACATCCGCTCATTTATTAAACAAGAAGTTAAATTAAGCAACTAATTTAATTATTAATATTAAATATTAATACAATAAGGTATTTACATTTATCAAAATAAAAAATAAATTCAATTATGAAAATAAATATTAATAATTGGACTTATTAAAAATTAAATAATTTGTTCAGATATTACGCTCGAATTCTTTTCGCGTTTTACAACGCCCGATCGTTTCACATTAGATGGCGCGATGCGCGAGTTGCCACTCTCAAAGAGCCCCTGCCGGCCTCACCTCTTTCCTCACTCGTTAGGTGTCATGGCCGCACTTGCTTGCGTTTCTTCGAACGTGTCGAGTCTGTTACCTCTTTTTTAACGGATTGATCGTTGCGGCACGTGTTCTGTGGAGACCAACCGAGCGAGAGTCGGATCACCAGGGAGAGCTCACTGCCAGGAAAGGGAGAGCTGCGGCAGCTAGCGTCCGAGAAGGAGAGTCGAGGCGAGGAGTCCGGTTCAGCAAGCGGAGCCCTTAAGAGATTTTCATTGGGACGCCATATTTGTTACTTTCATTTGAGGATTCATATCTTTAGGATTTATACCGTCATTTTTAAGGATTAACCATTAATTAAAGGTTAACTATCACTTGAAAGTTAACCATCATCCAAAGAAAAACCCTTAAAATTGGGTATAACCGCCAATTAAAGATTAACCTTCAATTGGCGGTCCGAAATCACTCCCAACTTTAAGAGTTTTTCTATGGTGTTTTTTTAACGGTTTTTTTAACACCGAAAGTTGAGTGCATTTTCCATAAGGGTATATCAGTAATTATTATATGCTATTTATGACATTTAACATAGCAAGTGTTTATATTATATCTATTTCAACAGTTATTTAACTTATTGTTAGAGATGTTGATTTTGTAGAGATTTGATTTTGACAGACATTTTATTCTCAAAGTCAAACATTTCAAAAATATAGACTCATAAAAGAGAAAAAATTAAATACACATCTGTTCTACTAATTCTAATATTAATTTGTTTACAATTTATGTCTTTTTTTACATTTTGCATACAAGACTATTTATATTTTGACGTACATATGATCAGTATATTAGGAACAAGTTATGGCGCAATTTACTTGGGATATAAAATAACCATTTACTTTTACTTTTAATCATTTATTTTTAATTTAAACGAATTGACTTTGTAAAAAAATGCATTAATGACAAACTTCATTCAATGACCAACTTTCCTAAATCTTAATTACACTGAATTAATCTATGTTAATTGCACTAAGTCAATCTGTCAAATCTGTTTTTTTGTGATAATAAATATACAATATGTGCAATATATATTCTCTATCTAGACTTAAATAATATATATTTGCGATTATAAATACATATATGTACAACTCTATCTAGCAACTTAAATAATATATGTTTTTGATAATAAATACATATATATGCAACTCTATCTAGACTTAAGTAATATATTTTTGTAATAATAAATGTGCATATATGTGCAATTCTACCTAGATAAATAAATTAATTGTAAAAATTATTTCTATTGTAAGTTTTGTGCTCTTCTAATAAAGATATTAGGGAGAAATAAATAGATAATTTTTTATATATTTTCGATATACTATTAAACACATAAGTAGTGGAATGTGAATATATTTATTTATTTTAATGTATAATACAAGAAAAAGATCATGTTTTATGGTTTCTAATAATAGCTGCAGTGAGGAAATAGTAATCAATATCGAGTCGAAATCGATTTATTCTGAATTGAAAAGTCATCGAAAGTGATACCACATTTTCATCGAGATCGATGAATATTTCAATTACTTTTCGATATACGTTTTCGACGTCAATTTGATGTCGATTCGATGGGTCATTTCTCGCTGGGTTCTATCTTTGTCAGACGTATGCAAAGATACCGAAGCATCTGATACGAGACAACGCGAATTTATTGATTCTGTTTAAACTGGATGGTACCAATCTGAAACACGTATACAACGATCACGTAAACACAGATATGTCTTACGATGATTTCAGTAAATTGTGTCATACATGTTGGCAGCAAAAGTATGGATTTGTGATGATAGACAAGGACAGCGCGATTTCGAATGGTCGATACAGGAAAGGATTTAACGACTTTGCGATACCGAAACGTGCTTAGTTGTCGTCGACGCGTCGATTGAACAACGTTATCGCAACATGGACAGCGGCGAGGAGATTAGAGAGCGCGAGAGGATAGCAAATCAAATTGCGAAAACGAGCAATTCGATTCGCAAAAAGTATCACGCCTTGAAAACGGGTAAAATGGAGGAAGATATCGCGTTGGAGAGACACTTTAAGCCCATCATCGAGCCTCTAAGGCAGATTGCCGAAAACACCGTTGGTAAAGAATTTGATGTGTCAAAGATTGAGAATGAAACGGCGTGGGAAGACGAAGAGCCAAAGCTCAAACGAAAACGACCAAACGCTTCGTTTAACGACTCTGTAATGGCTTCAACTCCGGTTACGTTGAAACGATCGATAAATATGCCATCTAATTTGAGCGAAATACTCAAAATTTTACAACCGCGTAAATTGAAAGATTCATTGAATGAACCACCGATAACCTCAACGCCTTCCGTGCAACCCCCAATGGTCGAACCAAGACGAAGAGCCAAAGCTCAAACGAAAACGACCAAACGCTTCGTTTAACGACTCTGTAATGGCTTCAACTCCGGTTACGTTGAAACGATCGATAAATATGCCATCTAATTTGAGCGAAATACTCAAAATTTTACAACCGCGTAAATTGAAAGATTCATTGAATGAACCACCGATAACCTCAACGCCTTCCGTGCAACCCCCAATGTTGCGAGATCGCTTGGGTCCATTGAGCCATAAGTACGTCGGGGCAGTTCTCAGTGGCGATCAAGAAAGCGGTATAGACACCGTATACGGCGTTTATTTCAGCAACGATGGAATGATGCTAGGTAATAAACGTTTTGACGTGGACAACGCGGACAACATAATTATCAACGGTATACGATACGCTGGCACACGCGGTCTTTACGAGTTGATCTTTAAGAAACTTCCCGATTACGACATCTACACGGAGGACGACATGCAAACATACAAGAGCATTCTGTTGACGACAAGTGCTCATAAACGCAATTACGATGCTCATGCTCAAATAAATGGCAACAGAGGACCCAAATACACAAATATAATCGCGCCGTTGATTTCGGGTAAAATAGCTGGAAAAGGTATACCGCGTGCCATGACATTAAACGGCAACAAGATCGATCATATAATTACACCGCTGATGTCGGGTAAAAAAGCTGGAAAAGGTATACCGCGTGCCATGACATTAAACGACAACAAGATCGACTATGTTCATTGGGACGATCCCAACGAGCTTGTAGATCGTCTCCGATTGCTCGAAGCTTCGCGCCTTGCGGGTCACACCGGTCACGCTAACGAGATCCTGTCGATTATCGAGGAACTTCGCGAGGCTGGACTTATTATAAATTAAACCGCGCGTCGGCGAGTCATTCAATCAACATCGAAATGCCAATCAACAAGTTTGGTATATCGCTCGGAAGGGGCGGTGCGGAACCGTACTATCAATGGAGAGGATTAATCAGAAATTATGTGCGCGATAACGCCCTTTGCGTGGTTGCCACCGACTTTGATGCAAATTCGCGCAAGATTCGACGGATAGCGCCGCCTGTAGATGATGGCGATGCGGCCAATAAACGTTACGTGCAGCAGAGCGTGCAAATTTTGAAAGATCGGCAGGATGAAATCGAGAGAAAGATGGTTGCATTCCAGAATGACGTGCAAATTACTTTAAAACGAACTTCAAAAGATGATTCAAGAAGTAATTATCGCGTATCATCGCGAATAGATAAGAACGTACATCTGATCTCTGCGTCAGTTGCGCGTCATCGTCATGGCTAGTAAGAAGCAATCAACTGAGAAAACGGAGGCTGGTGGAAGAATTACACGCTCCTGCGAGAAGAAATTTTTCGCGAAGACGCGTCATAGTGCGCGGATACGATGACCTGTGGCAGGCGGATGTGGTCGAGATGCGCCCATACACGCGATTCAACAGAGGCTACCACTACATACTCACCGTTATCGACGTGCTGAGTAAGCATGCATGGGCCGTACCGCTCAAGGCCAAGAGCGGAACCGAGGTTACTACGGCGATTGCGAAAATAATTCGAGACAGCGGAAGATGTCCGAAAATCTGCAGACTGATAAGGGCAAAGAATTTTACAACGCAAACGTGCAGAAGCTCTTGAAGAAACATAATATCAATCACTATTCGACCTATTCCGTAATGAAGGCATCGGTCGTCGAACGATTCAATCGCACGCTCAAGAACGACATGTGGAAAATGTTTACGCTCAATGGAAATTACAAATGGATCGACTCGCTGCCGAGTCTCGTATCGGATTACAACGCGCGAAAGCATCGAACTATCGGCATGCGACCTATCGATGTTACCCCCGCGATCGCCGACAAGCTCCTAACAACGGTGTACAGTCACGTAAAGATCGCTGCTCCCGCGCGATTCAAAGTAGGCGACTCGGTACGCGTGAGTAAATTCAAGACAATCTTCGAGAAAGGATACACGCCAAATTGGACCCACGGAGGTGTTTAGAATCGTCAAAGTGCAGAAACTAATCCCGTGACGTATCTGTTGGAAGATTCCTGCGGAAAACCCGTCGCCGGCGGCTTCTACGAATACGAGTTACATCGCGTTGCTAATCCCGACGTGTATCTCGTTGAAAAAGTTTTGCGCAAAAGGGGGGATGAGGTTTATGTAAAGTGGTTAGGATTTGATAATTCACACAATTCGTGGATACACAAGAATAATGTATTGTAAAAAAAATTTATTACAATATAAAAACATATTATACATACAAATGAGTCATTTATTTTCATAAATATCTAAATGTAATTACAATATATATTTAAGGTATTTTATTATGCCCCCATGGCAACGTCTCAGTAGAACCGGGTATAATATATCGTTTATCATTGTACGGACTTAGTGCTATTTTCGTTCGGACACGGTGTACACCTCGTGTTGTTTGGATCTTATGCAAGCCTGCTGTCGCGTCATTTCAATTTCGTCGCGCAGACATCGCGTGTAATCGTCGAACGTTATCGACCTGGATACGACGTTACTCTTAACACCTTTAGCCTTTTTCGTATCTTTCTTACCGTTCACTCGCAAGGCGTACATCTTTGCTCTAAGCCCGACAAATTCAGTCATTATCGCACCGTTGTTTTCGTCTTTCATCAAACCCGGAACTTTTTTATTGGCGAGTGGGATACCGTACACATTATCGACCGCGTAATCGCTAGTGTCAAATCTATTAATGTCGCGCTTCATGGTGTCATACACATCGTCGCACTCGATGTGATAAATGAGACTGTCAGTATCAGTGTACGTGACTTTACACTTTTTGCAATACAACGGTAACATATACTCGTGATGAAATTCGTACAAACATGTCTTGGATATATCGAGGATGCACATACCCACGTAGATTGGTTTGTCGAACTTCACCTCGAGTTTTCGCATTTCTATCGCTACTAAATTCTCCGAAAAGACGCTTCGGCTATGAAAATTTGGTTTCGCGATCATTGCCTCCGCGCCGTATCTACCCTCCCAATGAGTCACGAGTCGCACGTCAACGTGATTCCGCACATTCTCCATGGTTTTGCCGAACACAGCGTTGTTCATCAATTTGTATAAATTTTTCTCGAAATCATTCTTGGCCAATGTTCTAAATTTCGTATTTAGTTCAATATAATCGCGAAGCCACGGAGATTGCGCGAATTTCAATATGCGGTGAATCTTTGATATACGAAGACCGTTACGAGTACACTGCTGCAGGTTGCGATAATGTATTACATAACGTTTCTTATCGTATAATGTTGCGAGGAGCTTGTTCTGCCGCTTACCGGGTGGTTTATCGCGTGTTGGACAGAACGGTAGGTCAGTGTGCGCGTCGTGAAGATGTTGCGGATACTCCAAGTCGACTTCGAGAATGTAGCCTATCGAGGAATCCAACGCGACATCCGTAACATTAAAATTGGTTACGTCGTCGACCCATTGAAAATCTGCATATGGCAATGGTTGACACATTGCCCAGCCGTATAAGTTGTTTACATCAAAATACATCAGATACGATGATGGTTTCGCTGGATCGTACGACTGCATGTATTTGTTGTTGGCCAGCGCGTATCTGTTCGAACATTGGCTCAAACCGCCGCGTATACCGCGTTCGATAAACATGACCATGTCAATGTCGGTGAGCAATTCGAAATTGATACGTGTATGCTTCAACATAGCATCCCACCCATAAAACCCGGTAGAGTATAATAATAGGCGGGATCGAGTCCATAACCCGCGACGCAGCTATCGCGAAAATTTTCAAAGATATCGGCCAACAGCAAGACATCGGTTTTGAGATATAAATCGCTGTAGTCACCGAGCGTTCGAATGGAGAACCGCTGCCAGACGTTGAACGGCGTGCGCGTAATCGCTCTCGGATACGGTGTCACCTGTCAATGAACTGTAAAACGAGTCGCGCGATGGTATGCACGAGTCCTCCAACTTTTCGACGCAGTCAATGTACTCGTACGGAAATACGCCTTTTCGTGTCAACAAATCAAAATTTTCTGCGGATAATTTACAAAATTCGCGTTGCAATATTCGCAGTTTATCCTTGCTAAGATAAGATGCCAATTTGTCGAGACTAGCGGTGAGAAACTTGTACGAATCGATAAATCGCAATTTAACCGCAAGTTTCTTATCTTTATCTTCGGTGCTTTTAACGTTTTTTCGTAAACGAAATGTATTTCTCTTTTGTAATTGGGAGTAAGTCTACATGTCCTTCGTATGCTGTTGCTATTTCCGTTATAATAAAATGCGCGTCGTAGCCTGATAAATTATGAAAAACTATGGGTATACAATGTGAATCTTTATAATTTAAGTTACAGTTTGAGTGCGCGGGACCTCTGTATTGACAGGTCAGATGACAATGATCGCGTACTCGCACGTCGTCTGGCTCGAACGGTTTTTCGCACACGTGGACAGTGCGTTGCGCTGTTAAACTTTTCCCACTCGTCTCGCGTGAAATCCGCCATGGGCAAATTAGTGGACAAGATTGTCTTTACATCGTGAGCTAAACGTCTTAGCTCCTCGGCGAACCACGCGACGCAATCCTTATCACGACGAAACCGATACATGATAACGAGTCGTCGTACGAGCAACGCACGTAATACCCTATACTAACACGCGATGATGTTGATACGTGTACCTGGACGTTTCCGGATCAGCTTCCATCTTCTCCAGGGTACATTCCAGGTCGGCGTATATGATAAACGGAACTCGTTCTTTCCTGTTGTGATTCTTAAAGGCCAACCACTTGTCGTTATCGCTCGGTAACTTGATCGCGCAGTCGTTCATCTCCCGACAGTCGACGGTGTGGGCTTCCAATTTCTCGCTCGTGTAGAAATAGTGTAAACATCTGTAAATAATGAAATTTTTTATATATTTTTAAAGTAAAATTTATTTTTATTATTTATTAGGACGTATACTCACCGATCGCAAAAGTATTTTTTTTTTTCGTATTCTTTTCGAGAGCTCACGAGACGGGATAGGTTCTTGATCCATGCAAAGTGCCCACGTTGTCGTCATGCATGTACAGCAGATTTACATGCCTGTCCATCTTTTGTCGGTGAGCCGTATTGGCACGATAGCAAGTTCCTCGTTTTTTTTCTCGATGCCGTACACGTTGATGGAGATGTCGTTGTAATTTTCAAATTTTTAATTTGATCCAACGTCATTGGAAACTTAATGTTTGTAAGATTTAGCACCGACGCGTAATGTGACGATTCTCGTTCTGCATGTCTTGGGTGGATGCAGAGCAGCCACCACTGACCATGCGAAACATGCATTGTCCATTGATCGCACGTTTATCACCGCTCTCTTCTTTTAATTTCTCGCGGTATTTCCACAAAAAACCCCGCGTGCAATGGATTGTACTTGTTTACGTTAACAGTTAAATGAGTATACGCGACAACGCCCATCCGTATCACGTTCCTGGAATTCCCCCAGCGATGCTAGGGTAGGCTCGATAACGCGTCGCTTGTACCACTCGCGCAGATCGGACATACGAAAAAGTTTGCTGTTTCTCGTAGCGATACTTTTATTCGCGCGTTTGTCACCCGCAACAAATTCACCATTAAACATTGTGTTTATCTTTACATTGTCGTGTCGTTGCATGACGTTCCGCACATGATGAGTACAATGTCTCTCGCATCTTTGAGAAATTGACGTGGGTCGATGTGTTTAGAATTTATCACCACACCGGTCAGTATACGACTTTCAAAAGCCGTATCTATCTCGCGCCATCTGAGTCCTGTCTCACTCGCACTGTATCCGGCACCCACATGCACGAAACGTTGACGTACCGAATCTTTCAAACCTTCGAGTCGTGCGATACAAGCAATCAACGACTGTTTGAGACCGATCGATAATCGTGGCCGTTTAATTCGGCTTTGTTCTTCCAACGATTCGATAAACTTCGCATCGTTGCTCCCACGCGGTAAATTCTTCCACGAATTTAAAAGGGCGGATTGGTCCAACAACTCTTGCTCCATGTTATTGCACGATCTTCTTTCTGACACAATTGTACTCACGCTTCCAGTTCTCGACTACTGAGCGTATCCCCCCAGATTCGTCATTTATATTCTACTAATGATACATCGTTTGCTAGCATATTTAATTTCATCTCAGCAGCCGTACATCGGCGCTATTTGCAAATTTGCAGTTTTGCACGTGTTCGATGAAATCATCGTGAGACATGTATGTTCTTGATATCAATAATGTACCATTGACTTATGCGAAATTGCAAAATTTGCAGTTTTGCACGTGTTCGATGAAATATCGCGAGACACGTATGTTCTTGAAAACAATAACGTGACTTTCGGTGATTTGATCTGTATCAATGCAGCAGCCGTACATCGACCAGAAAAATGCAAAATTTGCAGTTTTGCACGTGTTCGATGAAATCATCGCGAGAGACTCGCGACATGTTCTTGAAAAAATCATATTTGATGCTATTGGCCGATGAGATGATCTCATCATGTTCTTGACAAAGAAATCACATTTATGTGGATTGTGGTGGTGGTCACCATGCAGCAGCCGTACATTGGCGCAATTTGCAAGATTCGCATTTTTGTACGTATAAATAGTCTACGAGGATTCTAGCGCGTGCAGTCAAGAGTTTGATACGGTTCGAGTCGCAAACAGCCTCTAGATACGATGAATACTCACGGTGCGAACAACTACGTTCCGATTCAGGACGAAACGTGCGAAAAACAGCACAATAAGTAAGTACCGCTAATTTTCGTATATACTTGTGCAAAAAAAGCTTTTATTATATATTTGTATTTTTTCAGTTTTGATAAACCCCCCGCCACACGCCTCGTATTTTGGGAAGGAGATTTGCATTGACATCGACAGCGTATAAATTTTTGGATGTTGGAATCAACGCGGGACCTATGTCCTCTGTGGATATACATATTGGCGATAACGAGGCAATCGGATAATTCTGCCTCATGCAACGTGGACGGCTCTCATCGAAAAACGTGCAGATATTCAGCGACTCGTGCAGTCACCGACGCCATCATCGCTTGCGTTTCGAGATCTGGAGCTCGTTAAAATATGCGATGCAGATATTATAAAATTGACGTCGTGCGATACCAGCTTGTACATGAAACCGTCAACCGTACTCTTCCTGTTCGAACTAGAACATTGCGTCGAGAATGTGTATTTTTCAACTATGCCAAAATGTTCATGGCGTAAGTGAAAAATTTAAACAATTTGTAAGCATTTTACGCCAAAATTGTATCATCGATAAATGTAATGCAGATCTTGTGTGAATTTTACGATAAAAATTCAATTATTGATTGTGAATTATTAGTCTACTCCGTTTTAGATACTATTGTGTATAATGTGCTACATGAGAATAAATGCATATATATGATAAAAAGTTTAAAAACACATTTTTCCTTTTCATTTTCCGGT